>CABFOV010003119.1:0-36507 GCA_902141375.1 Timema poppense
TACTTAATATCGTGATAAACTACATTCAGGCCTCCAGGGTGTTGGGTAGGGCTTCTGCATGGATTCCATTTTTTGCCAATAGAGTGTAGGCATGTATTGTATTGTGGAATGGCTTGGTCGCTCACAAATTATATTATCAAAAAGTTTATTTTTAATATGTCGTTCATATTGAAGTTAAAATCCCTAATATTACAAAGTAGAGTAGGCTTACCCTAATAGATATGTCATCTCCTTTTCAAGTGTCAACTTTGATTATTGCTTTTCCACTGTGTACTCAGGATGGGTGCTCTTCCTTCTGTTCTCTACTGTGTCAGAAGTATCTATGACTTAAAGCGGTGGCTCTTTGTTACAGGCTCACCCAGTCTCCCACCCCACGTGCAAGGACCGGTGTTCCTGCAGGAGCCGCCATCTTGGCTTGAGTTCTCCAACACGACGGGTGCGATGTTGTCGTGCTCCGCACACGGCAGCCCTCCCCCGGACATCCGATGGATGGACGCCGCTGACAAAGAGTTACCACACATACCTCGTCTCAGGTAACTTTACAACAAATGCAGGTGATCTTCTTACCTCTTCCTGTCAAACAGCGTGGGCCAAACGCTTCCTCACATGCCTTGTACCAGGTAATACCACAACAAATGCAGATGAACCTTCCTCCTACTGTCGAGCGACGTCACTTCCTCACATGCCTTGTACCAGGTAATACCACAACAAATGCAGATGAACCTTCCTCCTACTGTCGAACGACGTCAACCAAGAGCTCCTCACATTCCTTGTCTCAGGTAATACCACAACAAATTCAGATAAACCTTCCTCCCACTGTCGAACAACGTTGACCAAGAGCTCCTCACATTCCTTGTCTCAGGTAATACCACGACAAATTCTGGGTATCCTATGTCGAAAGCCAAATAGTCGTTGACAAAAAGGATCTATTCTCCAGATGATACCACAATTACAGGTATAGCTTCCTTGTATTTTACAGAGCCTTAGTTAGAGGAATTATCGCCCGGGGCAAACAGTAACATTGGCGCCCCCCCAAAACACCAACCACCCCGTTTCCACCCAGTCATACCGGAGAAGGTGATGGTGTCAGATGGTATTGTATACCTGTTGCAGATGTAATACATTAGCTGTATAGCAAAAATTTTGCTATTATTGTGGCTTGCAATTATTGTCCCATTTATAATTTGCTAATTTGTATTAAATAGTAACAAAAATATTATTTTTTCATTAAATATGTAATATAATTTAATATTTCTTTATTAAAAATTAGCTTAAATAGATAATATTTTCCAATAGCCTGTACTGATTATATGAGCATAAATAGGTGTTATATTAAAGAAAAAAAAATTCAATAGTTTGAATTGAGTGAAGAATAATTTTGTTTATAATTAATTGCTACCTCAATTACTTATGAAAAAATGTAGAAGTAACATTATTTAAGAATATTAACATATTTATTTTATACTTACAGTTTACGCCTTTCTAGCTTTAACAGTAGCAACATCATTTACTATTTCATCGTAATTAATATTTTAAGCAATATCTTTTTCTATTGATAGAATTGCTAGGTGTGTTAACCTCTCTTGACCCATTGATGAACTTAAATAATTTTTTATTATTTTCGGCTTACTAAAACCTCGTTCACCTGAGGCATTAGTAATGGGCAATGTTAAAAATAATCTGAAAGCAGTTACTAAGTTTGGATAAGATTTGGCTATGGACATATTGTGGATTAAATTTAATATGTCAAGAGAGGTTGCTTTTGAAAAATCCTGACTTTTTTCAAATAAAGAACTTAACCATAAACTTAAAACTAGCTATTTACGCCTCTATTTCATAAGCATCCAGATCCTTATCATTTTTATTTGCTAAGCGTTTTGCACTATCAATCTTCTACAGTCATAGATTGCAAAGACTTGCCCGTTAAAAAATGTAAAGTCATCTAACACTTCACTAAAAATTTAAAACGCCATCCCATTTGTTCTAAGACTTTGTCAAAAATAATATAAAAGTCCATACTGAACCTTTGTTTTCTGTAAAAAAAGTGTCCTCACTTTCTTCCAAAGTCAGTCTTTTCTTCTTTGCCCTTTTGTCCTCGAAGAAGCAGTCAATTTCAAGAGATATTGCAGCACAGAAGTTCGATGCTTCATCCAGTATAACATCAATCTCTGTATTTCGGATGTCTTGTAAAGTATCTTTCAATCCAGTCAATTGACTAACTGCACGGTCCACGATCATATCTTTGTGCTGTAGCTGTTCATTCACGTGGTAGATCTGATTTAGTATTTTGCACCACACAACAAAATAACAAAAAAACTTAAAATTAATTTGTTTAAGAAGATTTTCAACCGTTGATAAATAGTCATGGAATTTAGGGTTGTCAGAAATTTCTTCTAAGGCATCGATGACTTTATCAAGCTGTGAATAAAGTAAGTGAACAGCAGAATATTTGGACGCCCATCTTGTATCACAGTGACGCTTGAGAGTGGTAGAAAGTTTGTTGGATAATATTCCCCACCTTTTGATACTGAAAGCAAATAATTTGTACAGTTCTTGTACTGTTCCAAAAAAATGTGAAACTCAAGCAGCATGAACACCAACCAAGTTCAATGAATGAGCAGCACATGGCATAAAACGTGCATGGCTGTTAATTGTTTGTATACGAGCCTGGACTCCTGAATACTGCCCCACCATATTTGAACAACTATCGTGTGTTTGCCCTCGGTAAGTATGAATATCAAGTTCATAGGCTTCTACTTTTTGTAGAAACTCTTCAGTTAAACTAGCTCAAGTCGTTTTACTAGTTTTTATGAAATCAATGAAACTTTCTTCAATAGAGCAAACATACTCCAAATCTCTCGCGTACCTAATAATCTGGCACATTTGTTCATGATGGGCTACATCTGGTGTAAAATCAAATGAAATTGAGAAATATTTTACCTCTATTATATATTTAGTATTTTTTGGCGTATAATGTCACCTATTAAATTGATGCTAGTTTTGAACTATTGGAGAAAAGTAATTTGAAGTTCCTGTTTGTTTTTTCTTTACTTAAGGTAATATGCTCTTTTAGCTGTTTATCATAATGAGAAACAAACTCTAACAATTTTTTTTAAAATCCACAACTATTGGCCTCACGTATATTTGTACTTGAACTTCGAAAAGCCAACTTGTTGACTGAACATAACAAAATGCAATCAACAATGGTTATGAGAATGTGCCACCATTTATCCTTTTCTTTTATGATCATTTCTTTAGTTCAGTATCAATTGTACTGCCTTCTTTAATACTTTTTTCAAAGATTTTCCAAGTAACATATATTTCACGGTGCTATACAGAATTTAAATGCTTTGGAATTCGAGGGTGTAATTTTTTCCAGTCAGAAAATCCTATTTTTGGATTTTCCAAGCATGAATTAAAATGCTTGCCAAATAGCATGCAGGTGAAACAATAAATAGATGTTTTCTCTTCACTGTAAACTAGCCAATTTCGCTCTACATTCTACGTTCAAAAGTTTTTTATGGAACCAACTTCCCGTAGAATGCCTTTTTTCTGCATTAATTGATAAAATAAAATTACCAGTTTTATTTTGTTCTGGCCTATGTTCAACTAATAAGCTTCTCACATGGTCATTCAAATCAAACCATGTTGTGGGATAATTAGAATTTAGTTGAATTTTGGTTGGTTCATTTTCCAAATCCTGTTCCTGTACATCTTCATAAGGAGTGAATCTTGGAAAGGACTGGTTAAGATTTGGTGTGGAACCTTCTTAATGTACAATTAATTACATTACCAGTTACATTCTTAGTTACTTTAGTTAAATTTTCATTTTCTAAAAGTGTCGATGGAGATGGCCTACTTTCAAAACCTTGTTGTAGTGGTAGCGCAGTGGTTGAGAGATCCACCGTATTTACCCAACTCAGTTTTGCTAATGCTTGATTTTCACAATGTTATCTGCCTCTTGTTGTTTTTTCCGTTTTCAACATAATTCAAATTTAGCTGAGAACCGTGTGAAAGTTTAGATGTGGAATGTGAAATTTGCTCGTTTCCTTAACGCTGTGATCATATTGATTTGATCAACATTGTTTGTAAATTTGCATAACTTTATTGATTGATTCGTGTGTGAATTAGTGGACTGTGCTACGTGTGTGTGTCAAAATGGGGCTCATTTTTATTCCTGAAGGAGAATTGTATACGTCTTTCTAACTACGCGTTTAAATAAATTTTGCAATCTTATATTTTATATTAAAAAACCATCTTGATGGCGCCCCTCCAGCTTGGTACCTGGGGTGCCTGCCCCTTCTGCCCCCCTCACTATGGCCCTGCTTATATTTGCCAGATAGTCGTATTTAACAGGGATTTGCCTGTCAGATAATACCACCACAACAGATTTCGGCATTCTATCTTAAGTTTGAAAGAATATCTTTAATCACCGTGTTCACAGGCGCTTATGACACCGAAGAGGTATCAGCGGGATGGAACCAAAACTCTAGTTCCTCGTGAGTAACTTGTGGCCCACATATCTTACACCACGTCAAGCCCGATTTTACTCCAATCTGTAATTAGTACTAAATCCTTTCCAAACGTGGTTAAGAGTAAATCTTTTTGTATTTTTTTAGACATGTTGCGCAACCTTAACTTTTATTTTGTATTGCGTACGTTTACAACAAAAGTGTTATTTAAGGGTTTAATCTCAGGGGGAGAGTATTAGGAAGGTTTTTATATGAAATTCACTCACGTTATTTTGGGAAGAGGATTGATAAACTGCGTAGGAAAAATAGACCGAAATTTGACCCTTAGCCTCCTCCCAGTCACTGATATTGCCGTATATATTGCTAGTCTGACGTCTTAGACTGCATGCCCACTGATTAGGGTCTCGCTAATGAAAACAATATTTTCTCGTTTTATTTTTAAAACGTGCGATCCGGTCCAATGACCTAAGAGTCTAAGGCATCATTCTCGTATTAAAAGGGCCTTTTGATTACTGGGTTATTAGGGTTAAAATCCCGGTCGAGTTTACTGAGGGTAGATTTTCCTAAATTGTTTCCTACTCTCCTTCTGCGCAAATGCGGGTAGATTACCTCTAAGATGCTTCCTTCTTCATCCTTATCCCATTACAGTAAAGTGTATAACCCGAACGGGTAGTAACGTGGTGCTGAGTAATATTAATTATATTAACTAACATAAATGCATATAACCTGAACAGGTAGAATAATGTGGTTATAATAATTATAGTAATAATTTAAAGCACGTGACTCATAAACCTTGATATAAAAGATTGTTGTGCACTCGCTTACTCCTTTTCCTCATCTTTCACCGTAACACTGGTTGACTTAATATTTAGCACACATCCGTCCAAGTTCGCTGAAGCGGTAGAACGTGCTTACCCTTTTTAACTTAATTTATTTATTTATGTATTCACTCCGGCATAAGTAATAAGCATTACGGTACAAGCGGAAAGCCTGCGTCGTGCTTCCATCGCGGCGGAATAAGTTCGCTTGAACTGGAAAATACTCTCTGGCGTTTAACAGGGGAGTCGGGGGTGAACTTGAGAGGGGGATAGGGGCTAGTGGGTGTACGCCTTAAGGGTTTTTGCCTCATCCCCTCCCTGACTTTGACCTAAGAGCCTTTAACCCCTATTGGGTACATAAGGGGTGGTTTATTTTAATTAGTGGTAGTTTAATTTCCTCTATTTTAGGGTGAGTGATGTCTTTTACTGTTTGTAGGTAGGTATAAACCCGCACATATGGTGGCATGGTCTAATGCGTCACTCTTCTGATAGAATGGAGTGCTAGTGACGGGGAAATCAGGGTTTGACTTTCCCTTCACGCAAATGCGGGTACATATTCTCTAAAACCTTACCTTCATAATATTACTCCATTACCATAATTTATGTATTTGAACCCAAATGGGTACCAAGATGCTGTTAAAAAAAAGTAAGTATAAGTTGAGGACATCCCGAATAAACCCTAAAAATGAATCGAACGCTACAAAAAAAAAGGGGGGGGGCGGAGAGAATACTAATCTATACAATTTAGATTTAACTGGTGACTGACCCATTGGTTCTATGTTTATATATATTGCCCAACTTTTCCGACATCAATTAAGTTTTAGAAACGTTAAGTACTATTTTAATAGGAAAGATATTTTCTAAAATAAATAGGCTGCATTTTTTTTTACGGTCAACATTGATATCATTTTATCATTTTACTGTTGTTATTTTATAAGTATTTATATATAATATACATCAAATGTGATAGCTGCAGATCACCTGACATGACCTATGAATATTTTAAAGTAGATCTATAAACTTTTCTAGCTGTCAGATAAGAAGGGACTTTATATGAAAATAAAACTAAAGTTTACCAACTATAGGAACAAAAGACGCTCAGTATAAAGGAAAATTTGACTAAATAAGCTTGACATTTAGACCACGTGTCCACCGAAGTGGGTAGCATACGTACTTTGTGATCATATATTATTATTATTAGTATTATTAGCAGGAGCAGCAGCACCACGTCTTACTACCCATTCGGGTTGTACGCACTTACGCTAATGTGTAATGGTAGGGTGATTGTGAGATGAAATGGAAGGACCTACAGTTTAACTTGGAATCCGAACCACGTTGGAGGTCTAGCATGCCACACATTCCCAAATCGTGATTAATGCACGTCTTGTCAGAGATGAAGGAAGGGTCGGGTATTCAGATAAATCTGTGCCGGGACCAAGGATTGCACCCCGGACCCATATCACACAAGCCCACACCTTACCCCTAAACCGCCAGGTCTAGCTGATGTATTTACCTATGTTCTTTGAATGATAAACGCAGCATTTTCTTTATTGACCGGCTAAGACAAAATAATGTTGCGGTGGTCGTCAAGGCAAGGGGCAAAAAATAAAAGGAGCGTTAGTGTCGAACTATTTAGCTGATGAATACTACCTGTGCTAACCCACATTTCACTTTTAAGAAAAGGATTTTTTTTTTTTCCAATGGAGAGAATCCCCAGAGCATATTGACGCACCACGTGGTTTCCGATTTGAGCCTCACCCGGCTTGAGAAATTGAAAAGAGAGCAATGGGGAACACACTGGCGATAAGATGGAAATGGGGGGAGAGAGGTCGGCGAGAAGATAAAACTAGACTTTGGGAAGGAGAGTATACAATATTAATTTCAATCTACGATATGAATCTTCATTCCTAGAAACATTTCCCTTTTTTCTTAACTAACTAGAGAAGATAAAACTAGTCTTTGGGAAGGAGAGTATACAATATTAATTTCAATCTACGATATGAATCTTCATTCCTAGAAACATTTCCCTTTTTTCTCAACTAACTACGTTTTTATATGACTCTTGGAAACTAAAACATGGTTTGCTTTTCGTTATTTCTTTTCAGTTTACGATGTTAAAAGAATGTTTTTTATAATGGAGAAAAAAATTATTTTGATCAAAGTGGAAAGTTGTTTCTGTAGATATATATAAACGGAAGAATTTTAATAACAAAAACAAAATACACGTTTTATTTCTAAAATAAAATTCTCGAATGTTTGTTTTGTTTAAGATTATTATTCCTGGAAAACATATTAAATTTGAAGTCTGGTAGAGCAATAAAATAAATAATTTAACAATTACTTTACAACCAAATGACTTACAAACTAACTTCGCGCAGGTTATAAATCCCAACACTCATGTTATATTAAGCCTTCACGGATCTTCAACATTTTCAGTGCGAATCTGAAAAATAATACAATTCGTGATAAATTCAAAATTTCGAATCTTAATACTTGAAAGATTCTTATCGGATTCGAAATTTCAAATTCATATTGATCCCCGATTCGAATTTGATGAAATTTGATTCAAAATTTGATATAAATTCAAACATTTGAATTATTTTCTTTTTAAGAACTTAAAGATCAATTCTTTGAATTGAACATTACAATGTTGTGTCTAATAATATTTTTTTAATCGATTCATTATTTGTACAGCGTTTATTTAAAGTGTTGTTTACTGTCCCCAAATAGTTTTTTAAAATGCATGTAATTGAGCCTTATAAATGAGTTTGATTTGATAATATTTTATTATAAAATGTTTGATTCGGATTAGAAACATTTTATTTAACATGTATACGTTTCGGGATCGATTTGAAAAATGTTTACTGTGAAGTGTATGACTCAATTCTAACATGTTTGACTTGAACTGATTCCGAATCGAATATCTTAAAGTTAGATTTGAATTCGATTTGAATTTAAATGTTTTATAAAAACAGGCGACTAAAACCAACATTTTTTACGGTCAAAATTTGTAACATTTTAATATTATCTTTGTGTTATTTTATTGGTACAGTGAAATCTGCCTTAAACGGAATCGCAAGGGTCCAAGATATTTTTCACTAAAACCAGATTTCTGTTTAATCAAGGTATACTATAAAAATTAAACCAAGGACATGCTCGCAATTTAGATAGAAATAATAAAATAAAATACCGTACTCATTATTACACAGTACGCCTTATTCACAGAATAAGTGACATATGGAAACATTACACTGAACATAAAAACATCACTCACTTTGTATTTGTTTTTTCCAATAGTCAAGCGGGGCTTTCTGCACACAGTGTATTCTCTTGGCAGCCTGACTTTCCACACACACTTTAGCCTGAGAAATCACACTAAACATATCAGAATCATTCCGTTATAGGGCAAATTACTGCAGTTCCTTTAAACTTTTGACAACATTTTGATAAGTCTTCACGCTACACTTTTCTTCTTCCAACACAATATCATTTTCCTCTTCTTTATCCTCTTCTCCTCTCCAATTTTCTTTAAAATCCTCAACTAAGGCATCGATATCCATCGTGTCTGGTTTAGTTTGCACGTTATTGTTTATGTTGATGTAGTCTTCAGCTTCGAACTTATTGAAAGCAGATTCATTCATGCAGTTTTGTAAGTCATGCTGGTCATTCTCACTTTCTAAACTAACAGTGACTTCACTCATAGAAAATCCTGCTTTTTCAAAATATTTTGTCACAGTTTCTGGCAACAACTTCTTTACAGCTTGACCTATCTAAATAACTGCATCTAGAGCCGAGACGGTTCTTGCAAGCTCAGAGGTGGATGAGGTAGAATTCATCTTGGCGAGCAAAGATTGCATTAATAATTTACGATAGTACACTTTAACATTCTGAATGGTACTCTGATCCATTAGTTGAGATAAACTTGTGGTGTTTGGGGGGAACCAAGTAAGCTGCACGTTGGAAAGCTCAATGTGGGGGTGGCATGTTGCGTTATCCAAAAACAACAAAACATCCCAGTTTTACTTTTTCATTCTGCCATTAAAAGCCGTTAACCATTCCTCCATGATATGTGACGTCATCCACGACTTTTTGTTGGATCTCCACTCAACGGGAAGTTTCTATATGTCCATGTTTCTGAAGCATCGTGGCTTTGCTGCCTTACCGATAAATAAGGGTTTCTCCATTTCCCCTTATATAAAACTACATAGAAAAACAGTCAATCTTTCATTGCACAATTTTCCTCCCGGACACTTTTTACCTTTCAAACTCAGCGATTTATTCGGTAGCACGCGGAAGAACAGTCCAGTCTCGTCATCATTCGCAATGTTTTCAGGTACATATCTCTCGATTATGGAGGGAAGTTTGGCAACCCACTCTTCAGTGGTTTCACTATTTACATCACTCAATTCACCACAAAGTTATTTAAAAACCATCCGATGTCTTTTGTGAAAACTTTCCAACCATCCGTTAGATGCTTTGAATTCAGTTTTCCCCAGTTTTTAAGTAACCTTTTTGGCGTATTACTGTACCAATGGACCCTACACGCGGTGATTTTTCGCCCTAACATTGACAAACCACTTCCACACTATTTAATTAATGTCTTTGTTTGCAGTTTTCTTAAGTTCTCTTTTTATATTTCCATTAGCACAGTTTTCCCACGCTTCAACATTTCCGTTTTCTTATTTAGAATCTCGTACACTTGAGCTTTATCGACGCTAAACATCTTCATGATCTGCTTAACAAATAACTTATCTCGCTCACTCACATGAATAACTTTTACTCCCATGTTTATATCAAGCCCAACTCTTATCTTTGAAGCCATAATAACAACTGCCAGACTAAAATTAAAAATGCAGGCCTAGAGTCCATATTGAGTAAAATTTACGGATGGGACCAACAAATAAATTTCAATACAGGTAGTGCTGCACCGTTAAAAGCTGAATTCCTGAGATGATTGACAAGTCATTAGAGTGGAAACTGGGAAGAACAGCGATAACAATCAAGAAGCTATTACATTTCACAATTCTGTAAAGGCTGTCTCACACTGTGCTATCTGTTACTACATTTTCAGCAAATCACGTGGTTGTGTGGATTGGATTTCAACACAAGATAAATACAACACATGCCGATACAACCATGTGGTGATAAATAACATCCGCTAATGAACAGCGATTCCACTGTCCCAATGGGCGACCATAACGCTACTCGCTAGCGGCGAGTGAGTCAAGTGACCCTCAAGGTCGGTTACTGGCTAGTATGTAGAGCCAAAAGTTGAACATGTCCAAATTATCTAACTACTGCTTTTTTACTAGCTGGCGAGCGCTAGTAGCCGCTATTTTTGTGTCACACTAGGCTACGTACTAGCCGCTACTCAAGCAACTGCTAGTATATTCCATTCACGGTAGGAATTACTCTCTGAAAGGTCTTTTTTCCTACCAATATCCTACTATATAGTAGATTTATGGTAGGGAAAAAGACCTTTCAGAAGTCAATTCCTACCGTGAATGGAATATAAGTAGCACAGTGTGACACAGCCTTAAACAAGGTAACAAAAGAACTAAGAAGAATAAATGAAATATATCTGTCAACATTTAAACTCATCTTAATATAAAGGAAGAGTTAGATAAAACAAAATTCTGTAGAATGTGTAGGATGCCAAAAAAAAATTTTTAATGATGCCCATTGGAACATTGGAAATTTTCCGTATAAAGGCTTATCTTGAATTCCGTTTCCGCGATAGACAGTTTCCGTTTAATCCAGGGAATTTAGCGTGTTTTTCAACCCTAAAATCACGGGAACGTAACATATTTCCATTTAAGAAGAGCTCCCGCTTAATAAAGGGTTCGTTTAAGGCAGGTTTCACTGTATTGAGAATATTTATCAAAAGTGACAGCAGCAGATCACATGACTTGACGTATGAACACGCGAAAGTAGATCTAGTAACATTTCTAACTGGTAGATAAGGCGCTTCTTATTAAAATTAGACTGTAAATTTAGTTCAGAATTTAGTAATTTCCGATCTTACCTCAGTAGGTAGTTCCTATATCCATAGAGTTAAAAGCCCCACGTTCGATTCCCGGTATGGCTTTAGTTGAAGGTATTTTCCAACTTGTGAATTATACTAACAAATATAAACCAGTTTGTATGGCAGAGTGTTTAACCTGGGCAAACTCTGATCATCTAATAGAGCGATCTTCAACTTTTTTACGTTTTCTCATCCCCTCATTCATAAACACACACCCCAAGGGTTTAATTTTAGAAAATTAAAAAATAATTAATTAAAACTCTCTTTTCTCAAGTCATATTATAGTTTTTTTAAATGAATTATCTAACTATAGAAGAAAATGTTCTATTTTAATTATAGCACTTTTTAAACCCTATACATTTTACCTCAGCTAAAAAAAATTAATACGTATATTTTATCTGAATAAAAACTTTTACAAACTTCACATGACACGTGGGAAAAAAGGAATTTGCAGCTTGGACATAATAAGAGAAAGGGAACAAATAAATGAGATTATAAAACTCATATTTGAATTAAAATTCGTATCTAATGATAGCCCTTGCTTGTTTAAAATAATGAGAGCAACATTTTTTATTAGGCTCAAATTAGTTGGATAATATTTGTGTAGGCTACTTCTAACAAATACATGACTCAAATGTCGTGTAGTGCAGTGTTGCCAGGGTAAGCAGAACTTATTAAAACTGTACCTGTGATATGTTTTAACGCTCACTGTCCCCATTTGACCAATATTTCATAGGCTGTGTTCTACTGAGTGATACGAACATGTCATTCAAAGGTACATTTTAAACTAGCTCTGCGTACCCTGTTAACCATTGGCGTACTACTCCTTGAGGCAGGTGGTGTGACCACACCAAGCACCACAAGGAAAACGAAAGAAAATTAATGTGTTTTAAATGTAATAATTTATAAGTTTTATCATACATTCTTGTAAGAGTTATTTTGTTAGACGTGCTCTTTCTAAAGTGATCTATTATATCAGCACTCGAACAAATCTATTTATATGAATCTTTAACAGGCACTACTTCCTGCCCCAAGCCGTTAACGATACATTTTTTTCGGCCATGCCAGGAATCGAACCCAAGATCCACAGCTCATCAGGCAGACACGCTACCTACTGAGCATTGACCTTGTAAAGTACACTTTTAGTCAAATAAAAAGATTCTTTCCTTAGGGACTCATTAACAAACGTAGCAACAAAGCCCACGCTGTTGATGTTACGCCCCTGGCAACACGCCACGCCACGGTAATGACTCTGCATACCCCTTGAGGTTCATGAACTATCGGTTAAAAAAACACCGATCTAAAAAGAAGGTAACTTTCTTCTTAGGACAACGTCTTACCACCCGTTTGGTTTATCCGCATACGCACTAATTGCTATAATGTACTAGGTATGATATAGGTTTATGTAGAGGAAGTGTATCCGCATTTACATAGAGAGATAGTGGAAAAAACATTTAGATAAACAAACCTCAGTACAGCCAACCGAGATTCGAACCCCGATATTCACGTCATTGGAAGTCCCATCTATTGAGAATATTACACTCTAGACCATTGAACCACCGAAAAGGGTCAAATTCTTAATAAGAGGTAAGACGACGATGTAGAGTTCTCCAAACTCTCTGTGAGACGAGTTCGGCTTCAACCTCAATAAAAGACGACCAAAGGGGGTGAAGGGCGGGGAAGAGGAATAAATGATGGTGGATTTAGCCGCTCGAAGAGAGCGCGCCTAGCATTCGTTCTCACACTAATTACAACAAAGAGATTACCCAGCTGTCTGCTGAACGCACACACGCACATACGCGCGCCGCTTAGAATTATTCAAAGCCCATCACAATAGTTCCCTGGAGGAGACACCTCCAACAGAGGATTACAAGTTTGGTAATTCTCTCTCAGTTTCTCTGCTCTGTAAAAAAAAAACAGTACTCTCTTCCTCTTATTCCTTCCTACGTCCACCCCTCCAGCCCTCTAACCCTCAGCTCCATCCCATTCCACAATTTGAAAAAATGCATTTACATTTAGGTGTTGGGAATTATTTAAGTAATATTGTAGTCATTTTTTACAAAAGAACTTTACGAACAAAAATACATTAGTGTCTTTAATGATTGCTCTTTTAAGTTTAATAATGATTAAAATTTGTGCTTGAGTGATGTAAATCGAAATAATACTTTTTTTATATAAATCATTTAATTAATAAGAAATCAGTTCAAAGATAATATTTGTATTCCAAGAAGAAATATTTCTCTCCCAAGGAGATATAATTGTGTGCATCGCCCGTTCGAGTAAGTAGGACAACAATCTAAAGACAATATTTGTAATACAAGGAGAAATAAGAAATAATAATTGTGTGCATCACCCATTTAATCAAATAGAACAATATGTTAAAAATAATATATTTGTATTCCAGGGAGAGAAAAAGCTGTTAATATCACCCATTTAAACAATAAGTTAATAAATAAAACAATAGCTTAAAGAAAAGAAAATATAAAAATAACAAATTTTTCATTTGGAACTTTACAAAGAAGATTTTTCTAAAGAACTATTTAATTCTTGATTTAGTTTCATAATTTTTTTTTAGTATATCGTCATACTCCTGTTCAGGTTGTACGCATTTCTACTAAATTGTGCTAGTGAGCTTGGAATGAGAAAGATTGGATTTAGATTAAGTGTACCACCATTTGCGTGGAGGGAGATTGGAAAGCTTTTTTTTTAACCACCCCCAGTATAACCGGCCCAGTAATTGAACCCCGATCTTCCTGCCATTAGTGGTTTAGTCTAACACAGTGGTTCCCAACCTTTTGTGGCCCATTTCCCTTTCTGGAGGTTGACTAACACCTATCGCCCCCTTTTCATTTTCATTGTATGACTAATTTTAATTTTAAGTAAAGTGTAAATAATAAAGCAGTTTTATTATTTTAAACAATTTTATTACTGTATATAAAAACAACCAAAGCAGTTTTATCCGGTCACTCTTAAATAAAATAGAAAAAAAAGTACATTTTTTACAGATTTTTTTTAAGAACAAAGAAGTGAAATAATTAACTAAGATCATTGACGTACATTTAAAAAACAGCAGTCCATGTTTTCATTTTAAAATTGGAATCTGGAAAAATTAAGAAAGTTGACAGTTAAAATTTGAAAAAATAAATGAAAGTTTGAAAACTTTGTTATTGTTTTATTTTACCTTTTCAATGGCTGCCTTGTGCTTGGTGGATTTCAGTTAAATCTTGAATATCCGGCTTTATCTTCGTCAAGTTCAGGCGCAAGTCTCCTTTGAGGCAAATGTCCGACTTATTTCTTTGTTTTGTGAGGAGCTGGACAACAGAACTAAATCCTTTTTCAACTAAATATATTGACAGGAACGAGATGAGAGAAGTGGTTCAGTTTTTCTCCACAGTTGTGGATAAGTGTCCATAAGCTTCACGCAGACTAACTCGTAACCGCTCTGCTTGAAAATGATTTTTGCCTCACAGTCATACTTCAGATCTAGAAACTCTGTCTGCAAGGATTTATCAAGCTTATCCACAGCTTCAAACGAGAATGGATCTAGAATCCAATCCAGAATTTGTAACTTGGTCAAATCTTCAAATCTTGATTCGATGTCAGTTTTTAACTGGTCAAGGTGATCAGTAAAAATTAGGTTTTTGTCTTCTGGGAGTTCAGGAGTCTCGTTATCTGACACTGAACACTTTTTAAGCGTCGGAAACTGAATCAGCTCTTTACGGCCAATATTTACCTTGTGAATATCAAACTTGGTGATGAATGATGAAATAATTCCTTTGGCCTTGATAAGGTTCACCTTGTTTCCTAGAAGCCTTATATTGACTTTGTTCATTTTTCTCAAAAATATCTGTAAGGTACGCAAGTTCCAACTTGCGTTGCTTCAAATTCTCACTTAAAACAGGATCATACGTTTTGAGAAACTCAGTAACCGTGTCAAATAATTCTAAGAAACGGCGCAAACAGTTTCCTTTGGAAAGCCACATCACGGCCGTATGTAGAAGCAAGTGTTCGAATTACTCATCATTTTCATGGAAAAGTTGTCGGAACAGACGGTCATTGAGGGAATTAGCTTTGATCTTGTTGACACCAGTAATAACCAGTTGTAGGGTTTCATACAGGACACCACTCAATTTTTTCGCAGCTAAGTGTTGACGATGAATAGTGATGACCTCTGGCACTTCTTTCTTAAGGAGGGCTAGAAACCCAGCATGATGACCTGACATGGCAAGAGCACCGTCTGTTGTGCAATTGCTCACGTTTGTTAGGGGAATCTCTTTTTCCTCAAAATAATCTTGCACCACTTTAAAAATCGACGATCCCTTCGTATCAGTGGTCAAAGTTCTAGCAAACAACATTTCCTCGGTAATTTCCTTTTGTTCATTGATAAACCTCACATAAGCTAATAAAATTGCTTTGTTATCAATCACAGTTGATTCATCAAACTGCAATGCAAATTTACTTTTTTTCAACAAATTAGTGAGTTTGGATTCAACGTCCGTGGCCATTTCATCAATTCACCTGGAAACAGTATTGTTGCTCAAAGGAACCGATTGACTTATCTTATTACTAGGGCCCTCAGCTAGCATGATTTCCACAATTATTTTGGTAGCCGGTAAAACAAGCGTTTCGCCAATTGTGGGATGTTTACCACATTTAGCGATCAATAAAGACACCTCGTAAGATGCAAGAAGACCTTTGTCAAGATTGGTTGCTCGTTTTTAAATAATTCAGTCACATTAGGCCGTTTATCAGTTTTAGTTTTGAGGTGTTGAAAATAACTAAGTTATTTACTCAATTTATCACTGTGTACTTTTGATAAATGATCTTTCATTCGCGAAGGCTTCATGGCTTCATTACTAGTGAATGTTTTATCGCACAAAAGACTATGTGGAAACTGCACATTTTGTGGTGACGCGATAAAATCGAATTTTAAATACTCAGCTGAGTATTGATGACACTCCTTTTTTGAATCCATTGTGCATGAACTTCAAAACAAACGCACAAAAACAGAAAATACACGCACAAAAACTTTTGGTGAGGCACACAAAGGCTAGTGTAGACTGAAGACGAATGTAGGTCAATGGCAAGTGTGTTGTGATGGCAGGAGGGGGTTGAGTCACCAGTCGGCCGCGCTGAGCAACAACCAGTGGGGACTTTGGAGAGGCGTGAGTGCAGTGAACTCGCCGGCTGAGAATAGCCAGTGACTCGTGCTACCCGGCAACTTCTACTGTACAGTACTATTTTAATTTTTTCCCCTTTGAATACTCATCTCCCCCCACTTATGTATTGCCCGCCTGATAACCCAAATCACCCACATGGGGGCGATCGCCCCTAGGTTGGGAACCACTGGTCTAACACAAGATAATTCGGTCACCAAAGCAGGTGAGCTTTTAATGTTTTAAAGGTAATTGCTTGATTCAACTCAACCAAAATGTCATCCAACTTTATTATTTATTGTATGATAAATATGTATGTACCTATAAAAATTATTATTCGCATATTCCTACATCTAATTTACAATTCTATGAAATACAGCTTATCCTGAAAGTCAAATATAATCTGTAGTATCAAATAATTTTAAAGTATCAACTTTTATATTTCATTGATTTAATTTGGTGACATAACATGAATGACACAAATATATGTATAAGTTAATTTGTGATTACGAGCGCAGACTTTGAACCATTTATATAAACATGAATTTCTCGGAAGATCACACTAAATAATACATATTACTGAAATAGATTTATTTAAGCTTTCTCAGAAAAAAAAACCCTTTTAAAATGTCATCCATATTAAACGCTTTTAAAATATTATCCTCAAAAGATGTTTTTTAGTAAACAAGGGTAAAAGAAAATGAAGAAAAGTGCTTTGACATAATATATTGTATATTTTATGAAGGACGTAAGTAAATTATCCCTCAAAAGTCACTCAAAAATTATCTCAAAGGGGACTTCATTACATTAATTTATTAAATACCAAACAAACAAAGCTGAACAAATTGGTTTAGACATTTTAGAAAATGTACAAACTACTTGTAAAATTGGTCCATTTCGTCTTTGTGCATCACAGGTAAATTTGAAACTACCCAGATCAGTGGGAAAATGGGCTAAACTATCAACCTCATCTGGACTAGTTTTCGAGATCAGAGGCCTGGGTTAAAATCCCAAGAAATTTATTTTTTCAATTTCTTTTCCACTCTCCTTTCAAGCATATGAGGGAATATGTCCTAGAAATTCTACCTTCCTCAACTCTACTTCCAATGGGGTCGAAGTTTATACATCCCAGAGGAGTAGAAAATTATGAAGCACAAACAAATTGAAACTAAATCATTTATATCCTCGTGGTTGATTCACTAGAGAGTCACTTAATTCCTAAGAGTCTCAGGTTGAAGACAACTAAAATATCTTCACAATAATTGTATGGGTGTATTCTTTTGCTGTGCTGTCCTAGATTAAGTTAGTTTGCAAATCGTTTTCTAGTGTAATTCTACATATATAATGGTCAAACATATAAGTGGGCCCCTTTCAACAAAAAATTAGACACACACGAAGATATTTCCACAATTTATTCTTCAAATTCGAAAATTAGAATGGGTCAATTTATGTCACGTGTACTAACTCAGAAACATTTATGAAATTCAAACAAATTCTACCTGTTTTAATTAGAGTACGTTTATTTTATTGTCAAGATGATTGTTATCTTTAATGTAACTTTATTACGAGCTCTCCAACCCACTAAAACAAAATTCATGAACGTAACAATCCTTAGAGAATTACTCTACCCTTCATTACAGGCACCTCAATGCATTTGATCATTGCTTACAAAACTAATGCAATAAAATACAACGTTAACTACTTTGCACGTATTAGAGTGAGATCATCATAGAAATATTCTTCTAGTGCATGTATAGAAATAAATTTATACCACCCAGTATTATAATAAGGTCAATATGTAACAGCTTTTTTTTTAGCACCGTGTCTTACTACACGTTCGCTTGTAAGGCCAAATTCAGACTACACTGATGTTTTGTGTCAACATATCATAACACAACACATCAGCTTCAAGTGATTACACTGCTCTGATGTATCTGGTGTATTGTGTCGTTTGGACATGAATTGCTGTTAGTTGACTTCTCGATTCTGATCAGAGCACAACATTTTGTGTACGATTCGTTCAATCAAATTTCCAAGTAGACAGCACTGAAATGGATGAAAGACTATTAGCTGAACTTGATGAAGAGGAGGAGATTATAGCCACTATTAGTATGCTATTTGCACTGGAACACACGAGGAAGTGGATACACCCCATAACTGCTGAGAGGGGTGAATTTATACTGTATGGCCTGAACTTTTGAAAGATTAAGAGTGTTTCAAAATGTACACTAGGATGTAAATAAAAGAGTTTTCTAGCCTTAAATATCTAACAAAGAAAAATTGAAAAAACTCAAGTGTCACATTCTGATGCTTCAATACGTCTAACGAAAATCTGTATGTCCAGATCTTTGGTTGATGCGTGTCACGACATGTTAACACACATTCCGGTGTCACATAACATATCACAACACAACACGTCAGTGTGAACACATCAATATAAATTATAGGGATGATTTTTTTCTCTAAACCATCATAACACGTGTTAAACACGGAACGTCATCGTAGTCTGAATTCGGCTTAGCAGGTGTTAAAATTGATATCTACCAACTGTAACAGGCACATAAAAATAGATGTGTGTATGCTTGACTACATGAAACTGGGGTTAGTAACTTTTTGAATAGTCAAATAAGATTATTCTCGAGGCAGCCAAACTATAGCATTGTAACAACATACGTCCCGAATCAATTCTTTTTGAAAAGAACCATATAAGTAGGTAGACCTTTAAAGGTTTGGAGAAAAGCAAAACACATTTTGGCCTTGATTCCTTTCAACAATCGGTGACTGAGTTTTCGAAACAATTTTCTTGTTTTTGCAAACAGGGCATTTGGACAAAATTCCTTTCAACATTATGGGATAGAAATAAATATAAACAATATTCTCGTTTCTAGACGACAGATATTTTGAACATGATTATTTTTAACACTAAATTGTAAGAACTAATTTCATATAGTACTATAAGTTCTCGACTTACACACGGTTAGTTCGTTTCGAGGGTTTCTACCTAGTTAGACTGTGTACATCTTTTTTTTTACATTTGTGTTAGTTTCAAATAATAATTAAAGCTAAACCGGTTCTGTTTTTTGAAAAATGCAGCTTTAAGGTGGAAACAAACGTCGGGGGGAATTTTACTTTCATTTTTCTCAAAAAAATTCCCATTAAAAAATTTCCATTTTGTTTTTAAGTTCCAGCTATTTATATTGAATAAAATATAAGCGAGATTTACCCAAGTTTAATTTATCCTAATGAAGTTAATTCACTTGAAAATGTTAATCTCTAAATTTTTTATAAAAGTTGAATTTGATAGATGGCGCTGCTAGTCCAAGTCAAAAGTGCTGTAACCGTGGATCTACTCTCGAATCCGTGTGTTTAGGACTGCTTGTATTTAAGAATGACCAAAATTGGGAGTTTATTTCAACAATCATCGATTCAGTTAGGGTTTTTGTTTACTGTTATAGATTATACAATTTTAGTGTTCGTGAAGGGTATCTATTTTATGAAAATGGGGATGTACCTCACATAAATCCTCCGGACCGGGCCATGCAAAGAGAATGCTCCAGAAGTCTTAGCAAGTACCGATGAAGAAGGGCTAGTGGGGAAAGGGAGGCAGGCTGATTCATGCAATCATTGCGACCAAAACAGGGTTATTAAACAACTCGGCGGGGAAGAGGGCTTAAAATGGAAGCGTGCTGTTGGTCGGAATAAATTTACGAGAGTTTTGCTAAGCATGGAAACATAACGACCGGTAATTCCTACGAGCAGGAGTTGAGAAGATCCAGAAGTCATAGACGTAGGAACGAGCCAATTTTAAACTAATGAGACTCGATACTGATCTCGTACTTTCTGGTATTACAGTGGCGTAGAGGTCAGAGTTTGAATCCCGTAGCAATGAAATTTAAAAATTGCTCAAGTTTCGAACAACCTATTATTAACATAAAATAAATCCCGTTACTGCACCTCAGATATTTTCAAACTCTGTAAAAACTAAGAAAAATAATCTCCACCATCAATAGGTGTTTAAAACAACAACTTTTCAAGAGGTGTTTGTGTAGTGCTTATAGGCCTAACAAAGTAAAGAACTTATACATGAAGGTTTCCAATCTACTCGTAAATATATATATATAGGTATATTAATATATATATACATATAGGTATATTAATATAATAAATTATTCCCCACGCTGGTCCTACTTTCTACAAGAATATCGGGTCACTCAACGCTACGTCTATGAAATATGACGACTACACTGCACTCTACATGCTTGATAGTGAAGCTCTTTGCTGTTTTAAATATTTAAAGAGCTTTAAGCTGTAGTAGGTGGTAAAGAGTTAGCAAGGAGAGAGGGGAGGTACGTGGGATAGGTAGGGTGGGGGTAGTTTGAGGGAGTTCAGAGTAAAAAAACAAGAGGGCGTAGTTAAAAAGACCCAGTATGCAAATGAAGAGTTTTTAAACTGTGTGACCACGCAAAATGCCGACAAATATACAGAAGAAATTCACTAGAGGTACTGAGGAAAAATATAAAGTCTACTTCTAAAAATATTGTATTTGAGATTTATTGTATGTGTGTGTGTATTTGCATATGTTGGGTAACTAAACAAAAAAAATAGTCTAAGGGTTTAACCCTAATGTTTATATTTTCCACGCCCTCTTTATTTTTGAAATAAAAAGTTGGGTTAAAGTATTGGTGGTCATGTTTTAAAGCTAATTTAGAAATTAAAATAAGGACTCATCAGCATTTATTCTCCGTTACTATGGCTGAGGGGAAGAGAGGTTGATCACAGATTAAAAGGTTAAGGTTAAAATCCAGACGGGGCCTAACATATACTAGTTTAGCAATTTACATTCGAGTTACCTGACATAGTCAGATGCTCTCACTAGGGTTAATCATGTGATCTAACTCAGTGAAGCACCCAGGGAAGAGCAAATAGGGTAGTTGTCTCCCTCCCCCAATACCTCAAATTAATATTTTTTAATTGTCAGAAAAGGACCACTATAAATAGCTTCTTGAGGCATCCGATTTGTTTTTAAATTCTGGGACAGTATATCATTCAAAATATCTTTAAGGTGCGTCTAATTTTGAAAAATTTGTCAGATTAAGTTAATAAAAATGGAGTATTCCTAAAGGCTTCTAGAATCATATAGATTTTTAAAATTTTGAAAAACAAGACTTCTCCAAATAGCTTCTAGGTGGGTCAATTTTTCTTCCAGCATATTCCTGGAAAGGAACCTTAGACTCCCCTTTGGGTTGGAGGGGAAAACTTTATTTTTATAGGTGACCTGGTGGTCTAGGGCTAAGGTGTCAGACTTCTGTGTGGGGGGTTCAATCCTCAGTTCCAGCATAGATTTATCTGATTGCCAAACCCTTCCTTCACCTCTGACAAGACGTGTATTAACCACAACTTGTGAATGTGTGGAATTCCAGGCCTCCACCGTGGTTCGGATCCCACGTTAAACTGTAGGTCCTCCATTTCATCTCACAATAACCCTACCACTACACATTAGCGTAAGTGCGTATATCCCGAACGGGTAGGATGACGCGGTGTTAATAGTAATACTGAAAATAATAATTATTATTATGTATTTGTATAACCCCCATCCTGCTCTTTACCCTCCCACACACAAATAGGGTTCCACCAAGTGGCGTGCCGTCAATGGACTAGTAGGACTAGGCTAGTCCCCAGACATTTCTAGTTTATTTATTTTGAGTTAAATTTTAACGGGAAATAAAAGCATAAAATAAAATCTGAGTCTCAATTTGCGTCACAATACTCAACGATATTCTAGCTATTTGTGCGCTGCCCCCACACCCCCTTCCCTCTCTACAATGACAACACACTAACATCAGAAGCGCTGTCACAATACTCGATAATATTCCCGCTGCTTGCACGGACGCCTTCCCCTATCCCAACTAACATCGGAAGCGCTCGAGACTTATCGGCTCTTACCGGGGAAAGGACTAGTTGATGCCAGCCTAGTCCGTCTCTATAATAAGATATATGCTAACACTTGGCGTTCTGTCACAGGTAAATGTAATTTTGTTTACTTCTTATAAGTGGTAGTGTTGTGGTTGTTAAGCTTATGTAATTGTTCCCATTGATGAAAGAGATCTTGTGAAGTGTTAAAGTGTTCGATTGTCAATTTAATTTGACAGTGTTTGAACGTGTGAACTATAGAAGGGGACTCGGATTTGAAAACTGTTCCCTCACAACAAAGCTTGGGGAAGGGAACTGAGACAAGTAGCAGGGTTAGTGAAGGTAGTTCAGTGGGATGTAGCAGTGCCGATCACCTTTCTCAATGCTGTGCTCTCAACCGATTATTCGCAGTTTCGTTTGGAGCCCTCACTTTTGAAGAAAAGCAGTAAGTAATAATGAAAAGTAGGCCAACTCCAGACATTTCTGCTAAAACAAAAATGAAAGACTATACACGTAATTATGTATGTGTTTATTTTTTTCCATGTTTTGGTTTTATTTATTTATGTATTTGTTTGTTTATTCCATGTCTAAATATTGTGAATCGGTTGGAGGGAGATAAAATGCCTACCCTATGGCCTGTAAAAGTGTATTTGCTAAGTTAACATATTGTAGATTATATGGAGAGTATTCCTCTTTAACCCCATAGTGAAAGGTGTCTTCAAACCTAGTCCTCTTTGAGAAAAGTCACCACACGCCACTGGTTCCACCAACACTAATTCTTCTCTTCAAGAAAAACACTAAAAGTGTTCCGGTTTGTATGGAAAATATAATGTTAAAACAACCATTACACAATTTAAATGTCCCCTAAAAGTTACAAATTGTAGAAAGTACAGTAGAAGCTCTTTAGTCCGGCATTCTACAATTCGGCACATTCTGTAATCCAGCACCGATTGAACCGCCCACGGTCGGTTTTTTTCGGGGGGATTCGTGCGTTCGTTGGCTTTGACCGGTACGGCTGTACCCGCCAGGTGGGTTTTCAGTTCGTCTGTGTTTCCCTCAGCTATGCGGTGTTGTCTAGAAATCTTGTTCCCGCGTTTTTAGTTCGCTCAGTGTTTATTTTAACTAACTGTCAGCACAGTGTTCATTTCAGTGCGGTGCTTCCTGTTTTCTAACGGGTTACAAATCACGTTTTCACAATGTTCTCGAAACCCAGCGCGATTTCTTCAAGTGCTAATAAAACTAATAAGCGTAAGCATGTGACTCTCACTATACAGCAAAAACTAGAAATAAATAATGGTCTTGAAAAAGGTGAAAACAAAAACTTCATAATGCGTGATTTCAATATCGGTTCTTCGACTATTTATGATATAAAAAAACAAAAAGAGGAACTTAAGAAGTTTGCTGCTCAAGCTGTTACAGCAAAGAATACGGAATCAAGAGACACATTGAAGAAACCTAAACTTAAAATTCTTGATTGGGCCTTGTACACTTGGTTCAGTGCGAAATGATCAGAGGGAAAACCAGTGACTGAGCCTATGATCATAGAAAAAGCAAAACAGTTTCACCTTGATCTGAATATTGAAAATGCTTGTGTGTTTTCCGATGGTTGGCTTCAGAAATATAAAATTCTACATGGAATCCGGAAGATGGATGTGGTTGGAGAGAGCATATCAGGCGATGAAAATGCTGCTGAAGAATTTAAGGACACTTTTAGCAGCCTTGTATTACGGTGGGAATTAACCCGTGGTCAAGTTTACAATGCCGATGAAACCAGCTTTTTATGGCGTTGTTTGCAGGTGGGGGATGAAAAATCTGCTAAGGGATTTAAGAAAAATAAAGACAGATTGACTGTTTTATTGTGGGCAAATGCTTCTAGCAACCATCAGCTGACACCTGCCATTATTGTTAAATATATATAAAAAAAACTTGCCTGTGCATTATGGTACGCAGAGCAATGCATGGATGACATCAGATTTGTTTAAGGACTGTTTTTCCATCATTTTGTATCATAAATGAAGGAAATCTTTAAGAAACGTGGAATGCCAGAAGACAGCAGAGCACTTTTATTGTTAGACAACTGTACCGCTCATCCTCCTGCTTCTTATTTGGTTTCCGGCAGTATTTTTGCAGTTTACTTACCACCAAATGTCACTCTCTATATTCAGCCGATGGATCAAGGTGTGATTCAAAATGTCAAGTGTTTGTATAGATCTTTTGTGCAAGGCATTTTGGACGCTGACTCTGATGTAACAGATTTACAAAAACAGTTTAATGTTAAAGAAGCAATTTTCGCAATTGCCTTAGCTTGGAATCAGGTGAAATAAGTGACTCTGCAGCGGTGCTGGCGCAAACTTTGGCCTAATGATGAAGATGCTGATCAAAATGTTACCAGTGATGGTCAAAATATGGTGCTATATTTGGTAGAAGCTGTGCCAAACAACCCTTTAAGAGATGTGCCCACGAGGAAGTTATAGACTGGATTGAAATCGACAAAAGTGTGCCAGTGGTCGAAGAACTGAGTGAGGAACAGATTATACAAAGTGTTGCTAACCCACAAGAAGTTCAGGTTCAGGAGCAGGAATCGGATGAAGAAAGAGCCATGGCAGATGAAGCTTAAGTCTCATGGAAACAAGCTTCTTATGCATTGCATACATTTATAAAATTTGCCGAATCCAACAAAAGTTACAACTCTGCAGAACTCATAAATTTGTTTATAATCCGTAACGACTTCTTTAAGATGAGATCATAATCACGGAAGCAACGTGATATAAGAGACTTTTTTTTAAAACAATAACTCTCATGTTTATTATTTTTTTGAATGCATTGTAGTGTTTTTTATTTACATGAATATTAGATTAAATAAATATTCAATGTATGAATTTAATTTTTGTACTTTATGTTTTTCTTAAAATACATGTTTTAATCGTTCGCATTTTTATCTAGAGTGATTTATCTTTGGTATTCCCGTTAAAATTATTGACGTTCAATAATCCAACAAAGTCGCTAGTTTGGCACGGCCGTGGTCCCAGACGTGCCGGATTAAAGAGCGTCTACTTTACTGAGAAAATAGCTTAGCTACATTATATCTAAGCTAAGGTCACTTACGTTACCATGAAAGTAATTGAAATAGACTCAAGAGATATTTTATAGCTCTAAATTGTCTTCACCTCCAATGGTTATGAAGCTGTGCCCCCTAGTCCCCTTTTTCCTCCACGTAAATTTAATTCTTGACATAACATTGATTGTTTAAAGTTTCTGGCTGCACCACTTATCTAACATGAAGCTCAGTGGCGGCTCGTGGTTTGTTGCCAAGGGCAACCTATGCTTACACAGGACTTTACTATTAAAGTGTTCCCTCCCAGTCACTAATTTGACCAACCACACACTCAATAATGTAAGTAAAAGGATCCGGGGGGAGCGGGGTTGAATTTAAAGAGTAAGCTTGATACTGAATGAGAGGGAACAATTTACTGAGAAAAAACACAGTTCTGATAGATAGAAAAGTTACTGTATCTATTTTCACGGATTCATACGTCAAGCCATGTGATATACAACTAACAAACACTTTTAATTAATAGTATAACTATATATACGATACCCTATCTCAGTTGGTAGCGTGTCTGTCTACTAAGTTAAGGTTACATGTCTCGATTCCCGGCATGGCCGAAAAGTTCATAGTTGGTGAAATGTGGTTTACACTTTGACAGTGATGAATTAACGGCCAGAGGGCTGGATGTTGTGCCTGTCCTAGTCTTATGTTCGATTATAAAGCATATGAAGCTACGACAGGTCTAGCAAGCTGGTAGTGGAGAATATATGGCTTGAATAAAAAACTGGCCTAGGCCATAGCCTGGAAACAGTAATTGATGTTTTATATATATATATATATATATATATACATTAAAAATAACACTAACAGTTTAGTAAAATGTTATTAATGTTTATGACCAAAAAAAAGTATTTTCTTAAACTTCCTTCCAACTATAATTGTATTTTAGAGAATATTGTTCGAGCCTCAGATTGGGTATTCCTCAAGAAGAATATAAATGACCTTGATGTTCACTGTGTTAGGTGCTCCCATGCGCATAGAAAGATCATTTTTCTAAGGGGAGTTCATCAAATTCAAGGGTGGATCGGACCCTTGAACCCTCTTTCTAGGCCCTTGGCTAATAGCCCCGTTGTGTAGCATTTGAGCGCACGGACTGGGGTACGAGGAAAATATAGTATTTTATTCTTATTTTTTAATAGGATTTTTTTTACTTTCTGTTGACACCACAGATAGAAAATATTGCAATTGTCAAAAAAAATTCAAACTCGAGATTTTAATAAATGTCCACGTTTCATGACCCCCTGAAACCAAAGTAAATGGTACGGTGCACCAAACTGACTTTCTCCCACATTTATCTTAAAATATACATTTACTAAAAAAAACTCGTAATATTTGTGAAACGAAATCATAGGTATATGCATTGTTGTAGAAACATTACACAAAAGATAATAAATTAAATAATATACACTGCTACTTATTCTATGGCATTAGGAACTAGAAACACTCTTACAGAAAAATTGACCAAAGAGAAACATCCTTGTTCACCAAAGAGCATAAATATCAAATTCATTTTCAAAGAGGTGAATTAAAAATTACATACATCTGCTCATGGCTCGGAAACTATTGGTTTATATAAAAATATATTTCAAATAAAAAATCTTTACCACTAATATCTTTAAAATGATTTTTTTTTCCTCAAATATTTGGGGGCAAATTATGAAAATTGGAAAATTTATCTTATGTAAGGTACCCTCAAAGTAATTTATTTGATAAAACGAGACGTTCCATCTTGTTTATAACAATAAACAGTGTCTAAATATAAAATGTAATCAAAATCGTTAGAACGAATTTCTAGAAAATCGATTTTTCTCTTTTTGCCCTTCAGTAAACTACTCTTAAATTTGGGATTAGATATCTAATTCTATTATAATTCTAATTGTCTATACCTCGGGTTAAAGCCGAAAATATGTTACAGATTGGGCTAAAACCTTGTATCTGGGGTTTTCCTATGGTTCCCACGATGTGTTTTTGGAATTAGATATTTAATCTTAAAATCAAGGGTAGTTCACTGAAGGTCAATAAAAGATTAAATAGATTTTTCTCAAAATTCGGTCTAACGATTTTAATTAAATTTTATATCTCGACATTGTTTATTATTATAGACCAGATGGCAGTTCCTATTTTTTCATCAAAATGAGTTTTAGGAGACTTGACATGTGGGAAACTTTCAAATTTTCATAATTTCTCAGCAACTAATTGAGATACCAAATAACTGATCGTTGTAAAGTTGTAGTACTATTAAGGATAAAAATATTTTATTTGAAGTATATTTTAATAAAACTAATAATATCTGGGCTATAAACAAATATACATACCTTTTAATTCAGATCTTTGAAAATTAATTTGATTCTTATACTCTTTGGTCGAAAAGATGTTTCTCCTTTCTCAATATTTTTGTAAGTGTTCCTAGATCCTAATGCCATAAAGTAAATAAAAGTGTATATTATTTATTTTACAATCTTTGGTGTGATGTTTCTACAACAATGTATGAACCTATTATTTTGTTTCACAAATCTTACTAGTTTTTAGTTAATGTATAATTTAAGGTAAAAGCGTGAAACAGTCTGTGCGGTGCACCGTACCATTTATTTTGTTTACTTGTTAATAACATATCAAAACCATTTAAAGAAACTCTAAACCGGCAATGACTTTTCCAGAGTGGGTTAGCCCTCCCTCCTCCATCAATCCGAATTTATTTGCGATCAACTGCTGCAAACCCGCTTCAGTGACCGCATAGTCTAACGCGCTATTCTCGTGTTATACTAGACTACCGAAGAACGGGAAGTAGGGGTTCTACCCGAGTCGGGTGGGATGAGGCTTTTTTCCCTCAACGGTTTTACACTCTTTATCCAACAAATTCAGGTGCACTTCCTCTAACTTAAAATTATACTAATCCATAACACATTGGAGTAATTAGTACATAGGCGTATTACCCGAACGGGTAGTAAGACGCGGTGCTATATAAACAGTAGTGAAATATTGGCTTCAAAATAATACGCTAGCATTTTCTAAAATACACTCCTTATGAAATTTGGATTGTGTATTACATTTTCTGTTGAGTTTTTTTAAGCTGAAAAAGTTTACAATTCGACAAACGTACCTTTTTAACGCCTTCCTTTACTCCATCACTTTTTTTTTGTCATTTCCAAGGTTTCAATATATTCAGCTCTCGAACTGCACGAATGAAAGAACATGGAAGTCCCATATATACTTTATTTTGTCTAGCACATAGACTTGTGTAAGTCGCGTTGCACGATAACAACGTCGGACACGTGTCTCCGGAACCCTCCCCTCTGCCCCCACCCATTCCTTCTTTTCTCGTTTCCTCATTTCAACCTTCTCTCTCTCTCTCTCTCTCTCTTTCTCCATTCTTTCAACCTTCATGTTGGCGTCATCAGATTTGAGAATGGTGTAATCCGATTTCCCCCTCACGTCTCCTTTTATCAACTTGGTTTCTGTTGCTCAAGTGTCTTCCTCAGTTAAAAACTGCGCGCCCCTCTGACTCCTTGCTCTTTCCCCTATTTCCGGATGTCCTTGGTTAACGTTGTTTGTGTTTTTTGATTTTTTTTCTATTGTTTTTAGTTTATTTGTTGCATGAAATCACTCACACTAGGGCTATTGGATCTATAGCAGTTTTTTTTAGCAGTGCATCTTACTACCCGTTCAGGCTATACATTTATGTATGAGTTACTCTAATGGTTTGGGGGATTAGAAAGGCTATATTTAGATTAAGCATACCCGCAATTGCATGGAGGGGGAGTGTAAAACCATTTTGGGGAAAACCATCCTCAGCCCACCCGACCCAGATCGAACCCCTATCCCCCCGTCTTCGGCAATCTAGTCTAAAATGAGAGTAACGCGTTAGACTATGAGGCCACTGAAGCGGGTATTTTATTACTAGTTATCTGAGCTTGACAACTTATTGTCTTGTTAAAAGTACACAAGTCTGAAGTAAACAAACCCGCTAACTTCAGTAGTTTTAAATAAAATAATCACGTGCAACTACGCTCATTTGTTATTGTTATAAATGGTGTTGTGACTAATCTTACTAATATTATAAATGCGAAAGTTTGTGAGTTTGGATGTTTGTTACTCAATCACGCCAAAACTGCGGAACGGATTCGAATGAAACTTTGTACATTAGTAGAGTATGTCCTGGAATAACGAATAGGACAATTCTCAACCTTTGATTTTACATTAATTTTACAATACTAATGTTTAAACTTTTAGTATATAAGATATAGTATATAATATTATATATAATATTTCGCAGTAAATCTTACTAAACGGGTAAAAGCTAGTTTCAAATAAAATATTAGTATCTATTGTAAACTTAGAAGGAGAACATATCCTATTTGGGATATAAAAACCCCAAGTTCTGGGACAACATCCCGTGTGTAGAATTGAAGCATTGCACAGGGGAGTGCGCCCCCACCTCCCCCAAATTCTCAAAAGTCTAGTGATCCTCGAAACATGATAGCCGGCACGATAGAGACGTAACATCTATGCTAGGTAAATTACTGTTAGAATGTTAGCAATTGTGACAGCATACATACATACATACATATATACATGCATACACACATACATACATATATACATAGGTGACCTGGCGGTCTAGGGTTAAGGTGTCGGATTTCTGTGCTGGGGGTCTGGGGTTCAATCCTCGGTCCCGGCACAGATTTATCTGATTACCAAACCCTTCCTTCACCCCTGACAAGACATCTTGTGAATGTGGGGAATGCCAGGCCTCCACCGTGGTTCGGATCTCACGTTAAACTGTAGGTCCTCCATTTCATCTCACAATCACCCTACCATTACACATTAGAGTAAGTGCGTATAACCTGAACGGGTAGTAAGACGCGGTGCTAATAATAATAATATCACCGCGTTTTACTACCCGTTCGGGTTATACACACTTACGCTAATATGTAATGGTAAGGTGATTGTGAGATGAAATGGAGGACCTACAGTTTAACGTGGAATCCAAACCACGGTGGAGGCCTGGCATTACCCACATTCACAAGATGTCTTGTCAGAGGTGAAGGAAGGGTTTGGTAATCAGCTAAATTTATGCCAGGACCGGGGATTGAACCCCAACCGCCAGCATAGAAGTCTGACACCTTACCCCTAGACCGCCAGGTCACCAATATAATAATAATAACATATATACATACACATACATACATGTACACATAGATACGCTTCGTTATTCGAACCACTCATCCTCTCAACATTCCCAAAACAATGTAAGAAACTTCTTTCACATTTCTAGTTAATCTCTTTTAAATTTATCAATAAACGACTATATAGTGAACTGAACAATTGTGTCGCTACTCAACCCAACCCTAAGCTATCCTGACAGATCTGCCCAAGGGGTAGGGGCGTGTAATTACATAATGTTATTTGAAAGGTATTGAGAATAGCTATAAAAAGTTACAGCTGCACATCACATGACTTGACGTGAAAATAGATCTAATAACTTTTCTAGCTTTTAGATAAATAAGACTCTTCCTCTGAAATTTGGACGTTCGTTAGTACTTTTTTTTTCCTTTCTCGATTACCCTATTATTCTGTTTTTACCTAAAAGAAAAAAAGCAATCCCCAAAAAATCCTTTTAAAAAAAGACTTTAATTGATGCGTATGTACTCCAAACACTGTAAGAATAAACAAATATATTAAAAATAGATATTCATACATTTCCTTTAATTTCAATCCCTTGTAAAACTATATCTCGTGTTCTTGTTTAAAACCTCCTCATTTAGTTGTTTATTCAACGAAATATAAAACATAAAATAATAAAACTGAAATATATTACTTTTTTCTTAGCGTGTAGACATATTTTACACCGCGAAATATTCATGTTTTCTAATGAGTATAAGGTTGAGGTTAGCTTTTCCTAGTCAACATTTTAGTCTTTTGTTCGTAATGGTGATGAAGCCGACGCAAGATTCATCCACCCAGAGTGGATGAATAAAAGGGGGAGCTATAAAGGAAAGGTGAGGAGGGAAGGGGGATTCTACTCATGAATTTTCATGGAACACAAATGAAGTAATCTCCAATTATACATTTAAACAAACCTTTCGTATTTATGATTCGACGTCTACACAGTTTTAATTTAAAATATGTGAAAAACTTGTTTTTCGTTTGTGATTATTAGTTTTTAGGTCTTATTTTAGGTTTTTTTTTACTCTTGGATGTACAGTAGGCTACTGTACAATGTGAAGTGTATAGTGAGTAATAACTTAAAAAATGAGATTATATTTCGCGTGAAGCCAAGCCATAAAACCTTGTTGGTCTCTACAGCTGTTAAGCTAAACTATAAAATACTGTCCTGCTTTTTGACGAAGGTAAGATACAAATTGTTGTCCAATAGTCAATTTATTTATTTATTTATTTTTATGTCCAAGTTAGGATATTTAATACTGTTCTTTCTGGTAAAATTAATTTATAAAATATTGTTATTTTTCCGGGGAATCCAAGAAAAGGTCGTATCCACGGAGGGACCGGAAGGGAAGGCAAGGCAAGGCAAATAAAATTATATTTTCATTATCATTTATTTAAGGTTTTGAATATGCGCTTTCTGAACCGACTGACTATATCAGCACACACCTTATAAACTAACATAAATCAAGAACAGACACAACACCCAGCCTTCAGCCGTTAAATCATGATTGTGAAAGGGGAAACCCAAATGTCACCAATCATTAATTTTTCTGTCATGCCGAGAGTCTAATCCGGGACCTTTAACTCGAAGAAAGATACTCTACCAACTGAGTTAAGTGTAACACTATATAAAATATAACAATAATAGTATTAATTATATGCAGAGTTAAAATTAAATTTACAAATGTGGTCTAGTGTTCAGAGTTTCTAGCTGCAGCTCCAGAGGTCCCGGGTTCAATCCCTGGACCTTCCAGACTTTCTGTGAAGCTATTTGTCTGCAAAGAGGTCAACTCAGCTTCGTGAGGACAAAGAAGGAGCGACTTGAATAAAGAATTAGCAGCTCCGGTATAGAAAACTGAGACTAACGGCTAGAGGGTTCGTTGTGTTGATAACATGGCACCGTCTACCCGCAGATGTTGGCATTATCTTCGCCAACAAGTGGTGGCTGCTTGGTCAGAATAGTTCGATTGCGGGCTTACACCATGGAGTTTTTTTAATATATGTATTACTGATATAAAGAATATTATCAGTGAAGACAATCTGGCAAAAAAAATTATATGGAGAATCTAGAGCTACAAGGTAAGACGATTGTAACTGACATTTGAGTTTCCCCTTCCTCATAATGTTAGCTACGCTACTGACTTCATATGTGCTACTTTGATTTAAATTCAGATACACATTGTGAATCTCTCAACTTAGTGATTTTATTCTCAAAGAGTTTGGTATCTATTGTAGGTACATCAGTCACGAGTCATCTTGTGAATGTAAAGTCAAGAGTTTGAAATAGGAGCCATTTCCTGTCAAATCCACACATAGGCCCATGAACGTTTAGTCTAGTTGAGACAGCAGTAGATCTATGGGAGTCAGATATCGCGTGATTTTATGAGATGGACAGAAGCCCGTTGATTGGTGCGTTATGCCGTAATCGGCGGAATCTCCTGGTTGACATTTTCTAGTTTGTTACCTGACAATATCAAAATAAAGATGAGCGTTGTCGACCGTTTGGACTACTACATCCTGGGTTGTGAATTCAAAACCATTTTACTAACACATCTAAGAGACAGTGAGCTGACCTGGTGGTCTAGAGGTAAGGTGTTAGGCTTCTGTGCTGGGGGTGCGGGGTTCAATCCTCGGTCCCAGCACAGATATTTATCTGATTGCCAGACCCTTCCTTCACCTCTGACAAGACGTGTATTAATCACAACTTGTGAATGTGGGGAGTGCCAGGCCTCCACCGTGGTTCGGATCCTACGTTAAATTTTAGGTCCACCATTTCATCTCACAATCACCCTACCATTACACATTAGCGTGAGTACGTATAGCCCGAACGGGTAGTAAGACGCGGTGCTAATAATAATAATAATAACAATAATAATAAGAGACACTGTATAAAAACATATGAACGATTATATACGACATTCGTGTAAAAAATGTAAAGTGTTATTTATAAATAAAAAATGTATATCATATTGTGTTTTATTCATGCAAAACAAATCTATCTGACTCCTATTTTCCTGTTCCAACATGTCTGGAATAATCACCGCCATAATGGCGCCAGACATCACATAGGGGCTATGACATTCTGATGACGTCACACGGGGCTTACTTTGAACTGGTTTCAACATGTTGGTAAAGACTACCGCCATACTGGCGCCATTCACACAACACAAAGGTTAATGACCTCTGTCTAAAGTCGCTCAAACGGGACAGGGGTTATGAGGGGGTAAAATTATGTTTTAGAGTTCTCATGATATTACGCAAGAACAAAGAGGTGGGATTTCAACATTATGATGACGTCATTTATGGTCAATGACCTCATGTAGGTGAGGCGGTGGAGAGGATGGGGAGAGCGAAAATAGTACTGGTGCACCTTGTTGTGTACTAACGCTAAAAAATTTAGTTTATTTGATATCACTTATATTATTTAGATTCATCCCCTTAGTTAGAAATAAAAGTCCTCGGCTTTATTCTGGAGGCATTCAATTTTAATAAATCATTTTGGCCTCCAGTGTTTGGTATTCTGTGGTCTACAAGCCTTCATCACTAATGCTCAAAATTTCCTTCTGAATACGGCTTTGAGCTAAGCTGCAAAGATTTTTTTTTTTTCTAGTGAAACTGAGCTATAAAATTTGGTCAATCTTTCTGAGATAACCAAGCTAAAAATAATATTTTATTATTTACAAATATATATATATGTATATACATATATATATATATGCATGTATATAATTTTATTTTATTTAAATTGATATTTGTATTTATCTGTAGGCAATGTTTATATATTCCATAAGCAATAACTTGATAAACTTGTCTTTAAAATTTTTACCACAAAATATAAAAAAAATGACACACAAATTCAAACTTAACGGCTGTATACGTTTGTGGCCTTTGAAGTATGAAAAGTTCACTTTTTACACAACCACATTCTACGTTTAAAAAGAGAAGTTTATAACATTAGCTTTCATTTTTTTAACGAACGTATGTCATTCTAACAAACAAACAAAAAATTTAAACTTTTTTTTAACAAACATACTTGGGTGGTGTCATAAGCAAGAGATAGGCTACGTACTGGTGGTACCCGTTATCCTAAACAGAGAGAAGTGATGGAGAGGGGAGGGGGGGAGGGGGGGGGTTATGGAGAGGTTTTTACAACAGAGGTAATGCGGGGTGAGGGGAAGGGGCGATGAGGATGAAGCAACGCAAAAAGAACTTTGTACCGTGTTTTGGTCCAATCTCCGGTTTTGTGTGGATGCGTGTGGCAGATGATGTGGCAAGGAGAGGATGAAAGAGAGAAAGAGAGGGAGTGTGACGTAATGGCAGAGAGAAGGAAGTCTCACTTTGTGCCAGTGACAGACACACCGGCAGCAGCTAAATTTCCTGTCAACTCCGTTAGAAATCTTTTTATTTCTCTCGCCACAAAGAGAAAGAAGTCTCAACACTAATCTAATCTCTTTGTGCCACAGTAACAGTGAACCTGGGCACAAAAGCCTCCCCCTCATTTCTCGCCTAAGCCTCTCTTGCTTTACATTCCCCATACCCTACCCCGCCCTTATATCACCTCGTGTTGACGAATCAAACAGTTGCCGTGCTTTGAAAGTGGAAAAGACGATCTGACGTCCTGAAAGCCGATTTTTTTAATCAGAGGGAAAAATAAATCTTAATGTGACCGGAAGTTCTGTAAGTTTACCCTTATCATGACTTTTGAATTATTGAACGAATTTCAACCAAACTCTGTGCACACATAAGACCTCTTTTCCCGAAAGGGACACATGCAATTTAATATACTATCTCAAAGTTATATTTTACAGAGATAAGGATACCTAAATAATTTTTTTATTTAAATGTGATTTTGCTTTTTAATTATTATTATTATTTGAAATATTTAACGTGCACTTTCTGAACCGACTGATTAAATCAGCACATGACTTATGAACTAATAAAGACTTATAACAGACACAACATCTAGCCCCAGGCCATTAAAAAACTATTGTGAACGGGCAAACCCACATTTTACCAAGGATAAATTTTTCGCACTTGTAAAGAACCCGGAACCCTTAGTTCATGTTTTTGCTCATATTTTGTACTCGGAAGAGTAACACACTACCTTGAGATTAATGTCCCTCTGTCAGGATAGCCTGTCAAAGGGTGGTTTTTGTCGGATAGCAGCGTTTAACATAGTCAAACTTTTTTTTAGCGCCAAGTCTTACTAACCGTTCGGGTTTTATGCTTAAGTACTAATTACCTTATGGGCTAGGAAAAAACACTCCCAGTTCTCCTGACCAAGATTCTACCTTGATCTCACGTTCTGGGCAGTCTAGCTCAACACGAAACTAGCGCGTTAGCTAACTGAGCCACCAAGGCGGGTGCTCTTTGTGTTGATGGATTTATTGTACACTAAGGTACATAATATGACGGGTGAACTACTCCATCTCGTCCTAGATAAGAATTACATAAGTCCTACCTCATTGGTCCTTGTTGTCAACTACGAAAACACTCTTTAACACTCTCTAAATACTTTCCGAAAAAGCAATAACATTTTGTCCTCGTTTCATATCCACTTATAGCTTTAAAAATGTGTCATGCTTACTGGTATTTTGCTAAATGTGATTTACTGGTATGTAGCTATCCACAAGTCGAGCTGACTTTCCAAACATGTGCAAACTTATTGTGGATTGTTCTGAATATCTTGGTTGACTCAAGCTTTCATCATTATAAGGGAACTGTCTCTCTTATGTAACTTAACTGTCCCAATGTTACTAGACACTGACAATATATTGAATTAGAGACATAAACTTTTGAAATGTTTAAATATATTTGGCAAGGCATTAGGGAGGTGGGGGGGGGGGGATTA
>CABFOV010003119.1:53930-71073 GCA_902141375.1 Timema poppense
GTACACCTAGCTTCATGTGGGGGTGGGAGGGGGGGAGATATTCTTGGAGGCATGTAAGTCCTCCATGTACAGTTAGCTTCATGCGAGAGGTGGAGGTGAAATATTCCTGGAAGCAGGTAAATCCTCCATGTACACATAGCTTCATACTGGGGGTGAGGGGTGAGATATTTTTGGAAGCAGGTAAGCCCTCAATATACATCTAGCTTCATGTGGGGGGTGGGGGTGAGATATTTCTGAAGGAAGGTAAATCCTCCATGTACACCTAGATTCATGCGAGGGGTGGGGGTGAGATATTCCTGGAGGCAGGTAAGTCCACCATGTACAACTAGCTTCATACTTGAGGGAGTAGGGGAGGGGGGTGAAATATTCTTGGAGGCAGGTAGACAACATTTAAAATTGCCATTTTTAAATTTAAAAAAATATCAAATTGATTCCACTTAGACTCAGATCAAGTAAAGAATGTGGAAAACCATACTTCAACTAAAATCTTTTATTTGCGTGAGATCATGTAGTATTAGTTGGTTTCTAGACGGGATTTTAAACCATGTTCATTGTTTGACGTTTGACCCCCAATCAGGTACCTTCTCGTTGTCCTAGGTTCGCCATGACGAGTTCTGGGTCCCTTCATGTTCGGGATACGGACCCTAGCGACGCCTACGCTCGGTTCTACTGCCAGACCACTCACCGATTAACCGGGGAACGGAGCTTAAGTCTACCGGGCCAGATCATCGTCACAGGTAGGCTGACAGCACGTATATTCGTACCAGCACCTTTAAGGTGGGAGCGGGAGGAAGGGGGCTGTGATAGGACGTAAGTTAAGGTTTAAATTTCGCCAATTTTTATACCAAATAATTTTCCAGGACACTTAAAAATAAAATTGTTCAATATAAACGTTTGGTTTAATCTACCATATAAGTTATTCAATAGTTATTGAATATATTTTTTTCATAATAATTTAAATAATATTTGTTTATATCCGGGGTGCACAGACCTGTCGCCAATCACCGTATGTGGTGAATTTGAATCATACAGCTGTCACAGTAAAGTAAACTTTTTCCTTCCGGCGTGTGCTGGTTGTAATTTGATATCTCCTGCCGGGGTGCGCTGGTTGTAGCTTGATGTTTCCTGCCGGCATGTGCTGGTTGTAACTTGATATTTCCTGCCGGCGTGTGCTGGTTGTAACTTGAAATTTACTGACAGCATCTGCTGGTTGTAACTTAATATCTCCTGCTGGCGTGTGCTGGTTGTAACTTGATATTTCCTGCCAGCATCTGCTGGTTGTAACTTGATATTTCATTTTGGCGTGTGCTGGTTGTAATTTGATATTTCCTGCTGGCGTGCGCTGGTTGTAACTTGATCTTTCCTGACGGCGTGTGCTGGTTGTACCTTGATATTTCATTTTGGGCGTGTGCTGGTTGTGTACCGTGGATAGAGACTAGCCCAGCGCCAACAACATTTTTGTACTCACCATTCAACAGTCAAGCTGGGGTCTCGTACAAATATTACGGTCACGCCACGGAACGACCTTGTTCATCCTCACTGCAATAAACTCTGTTTGAGAACTCAAAGTTTAGTCAAATATTTTCCTGGCTAAAACTTTCCATTTGAAGAGCGCGTGCGCGATGTGGCCGGTCTAAGTGGTTATCTGTGCGTCGGCTGCCCGAGGTCACCCCCACCCCCTTGGCTGTGTATCTCAACGGCGCTGTGCGCAGGCGACGTGGAAGACATAGTTTCTGTGATTGGCTATTTATGACCACACTATGAAGTCATTCTTTCCTCCCATGTTTCCCCCTTATGGGCAGAACTAAATATAAGCATGTGTTTAGCAATGTAAGGCACTCTTTGATACCATCTAGAAGTAAGGCACACTTGGGCACTATGTAGGGCCTTAGGAATATTATAACGTAAGTTATTTTAAAGGAATTAATCTGATCTTTGGCGACGAGCAATTAATTTTCCGGCTAGGGTTCAAATCTTGGTGAAGATTATGTATATTATTATAAATTTTATCTTTGGCCACGAGTAAGTAATTTTCAGGCTAGGGTTCAATTCTTGGTGTAAATAATGTAAATTACTATAAATTTAATCTTTGGCCATGAGCAAGTATTTTTCAGGCTAGGGTTCTAAACATGGTCTAAAGTAGTCCGTATGTCCGGATCCATTAAGAATCCGATTATTTATTGTGTTAGTGGTTAGATGACGTTAACTGTTAGTCTCTTTATTTACTTTCTTGTAGGTCGTATTATAAGTGGATTTATTTATTGTATTTAACTGCCAGATGAGTTTAGTTCGTTGTTGCTATGTTTATTATGATAACTGACAGATTAGAAGCTAGTTTAGTTAAGATATGAACTCACAGTTGTCTTTATTTCTTTGTCAGTTTAGTCGCTATCTAGTAGGACATATTAGATATGTATTTATTTATTGCGTTTGCTGTCATATGTCTTGTGCCTTTGGGTACTATGAGTAGCAAGTTGTTGCGAGTATTTCTATTGTGTAGGCATTGATCCACGGCAATTATAATTTTAGAACTCCCCCTTTTTTAAACTGTTTACTGTTATTATAGAACTTCTGTTTTATTTCTATAAATGTATGGAATATTGTGTTGCCAGACACTTCGAANGCGACGTGGAAGACATAGTTTCTGTGATTGGCTATTTATGACCACACTATGAAGTCATTCTTTCCTCCCATGTTTCCCCCTTATGGGCAGAACTAAATATAAGCATGTGTTTAGCAATGTAAGGCACTCTTTGATACCATCTAGAAGTAAGGCACACTTGGGCACTATGTAGGGCCTTAGGAATATTATAACGTAAGTTATTTTAAAGGAATTAATCTGATCTTTGGCGACGAGCAATTAATTTTCCGGCTAGGGTTCAAATCTTGGTGAAGATTATGTATATTATTATAAATTTTATCTTTGGCCACGAGTAAGTAATTTTCAGGCTAGGGTTCAATTCTTGGTGTAAATAATGTAAATTACTATAAATTTAATCTTTGGCCATGAGCAAGTATTTTTCAGGCTAGGGTTCTAAACATGGTCTAAAGTAGTCCGTATGTCCGGATCCATTAAGAATCCGATTATTTATTGTGTTAGTGGTTAGATGACGTTAACTGTTAGTCTCTTTATTTACTTTCTTGTAGGTCGTATTATAAGTGGATTTATTTATTGTATTTAACTGCCAGATGAGTTTAGTTCGTTGTTGCTATGTTTATTATGATAACTGACAGATTAGAAGCTAGTTTAGTTAAGATATGAACTCACAGTTGTCTTTATTTCTTTGTCAGTTTAGTCGCTATCTAGTAGGACATATTAGATATGTATTTATTTATTGCGTTTGCTGTCATATGTCTTGTGCCTTTGGGTACTATGAGTAGCAAGTTGTTGCGAGTATTTCTATTGTGTAGGCATTGATCCACGGCAATTATAATTTTAGAACTCCCCCTTTTTTAAACTGTTTACTGTTATTATAGAACTTCTGTTTTATTTCTATAAATGTATGGAATATTGTGTTGCCAGACACTTCGAAGAATCAATATTGTCATTAAGTCTATTAGACCAAATTGTATATAGTTTTCTGTTTTAACACCTACTGTAATAAAATAGCATTTCGGCCATATATGTTAGTTTTGCTTAGTTATTGCCTATACCCAGGCTTAATCGTAGGATTTTCCTCTAGGCTAAACTATGATAATGCTGGTGAGACAAGGGTCTGTTGGGCTTGTTGAGAACAGATCAATAAAGGTCCCTTGTGATTACTTGCCTTTTATATTGTGATTAACAACTCACTTCCTGTGGGAGTAGGTAGGGACATTGGTGGTACTGTTAAAGGTACCTACCCCACAGGGGGTGCGGTTGAGTTGTAATTTGATATTTCCTGAGTTTCATTGAAATAAGCATTCCACTTAATGAATGAGTCATTGATGTAAAACTGCCACCCAATTCTCTCCCCTCCACACCCTTTCTTAACATTTATTTTCATATATCCCTATCAGACAAAAGATTTTAAAATTTTGCATTAAACTGTCTTAAGTTTTCAATTTGAACAATTTTTGTCATTTTTGTCTGAGACAGTTAGTTGTAACTGAGAAGTAAAAGTGTACATTTCTCAAATAAACTCGTTCTAACCATGTTTATTGTTTTAAATGTTCGATTGAGCAACCTAATTTCTCAATTTTTATAAATACCGTCGATTTTCACTTCTCCCTTACATTGATAAATATGTTGCCCACACCTGGTCTATATAAATCGTTGCCTACTATGTCTAGTATATTTCAGAGCTTTAATTTGAACATAATATTCACTTTAGCTTAGTTGGTAGCATGCCACTTTTAGTTAAGAAGCATGAGTTTGACACCCAATACAGCATAAAAAAAAAAGTAAACACGGTAGAATCTAGCTAATTCGACATTGGTTAATTCGGAAAATAATATAATTTGAACCAACCATGACTCCCTGTGAATTTCCTATTTAAATCAATGCTGAAAAATTACATTTGAATCGTATTTTAGAAGGAAATATTTGGATGATTCGAAGACTATACACTACCTTGTTAATGTGTTCGAGTAACGATCTTTATTAAACTACCTCATATACCAATAATGTCGAATAAAGTTAGTTATTGAAGCATAGTAAAAGAGAAAATACCTACAATGATTGAAAACCTGAGCAGATTCAATGAATCCTAACTAGACATGAAACATGAAAGACAATATTTTTTAATGCAATTACTGAGCTTGAAGATTTTGTTAGTTGCATAGTGATAATAAAATTTAAATAAACCAGGGTTACTAATTTTTTCCAAAGTAATGACATTTAAGTGAAAAATACAGTTTTAATTCTGTAAATTTTTGTTTGTTGATTTTTCCAAGGTATATATTTTGTGTTTAATTTTTCTTGATTTTTAATTTATATACGTAACATGTGTGTTTATATGTAGCATATTTTGAGGTTATTTATTGTCTACCTGCTGCATAGATACTCATAAAAATGGTTAATTTGAATTTTTGGTGCTTCGAATTTTTTCAGATATCCCTTGAAATTTGAATTTAAAAAGTTCTACTCTAACAAATATACATTCATGTATCTGTTATAATGTAATGTTAGTGTGTAAGTCAAAAGATTACATGATATTTTGTTTCATAAAGTTCATGTTAAGGTGGGATAGTAGGGTGGGCGAGTTTAGGGGCAGTGTTTTCACAGTTTTTATAGCAAAATTTTTCTTGGCGCAAATTGATCAAATATTTCTCCAAAATAAACATGTAGTTTAATTTTCTTCACATAGTAGTATCAGTTCTTGAATATCTGACAAGGATGTCATGGAATTTAATGACAAAACTTTTTAAATAAAGAGAAAAAGTTTTGATAAAATTCCAAAATCCTTTTCATTTAAATGTTTCTCATATAATTCCGCTATGCTCATGACATATTTAACAACATTTGATATCACCGTGTGAAGAAAATTAAACTCTATGTTTCTACTGGAGCAATATTTGTCTTAATTTAGTCCAAAAAAGAGTTTTGCTATAAAAACTTCAAAAATACTGCTCCTTAACTCGCGTGTACTACACTCCCACCTTAAATACCACTTATAGAACAAATATAATGCTTTAAAGAAAAGTTAACCGCTGCAGTAAGCTAATCGCACGTTTATTTATCTTCCCCTTGTTTGACGTGATCCCTTTGTCCACAGAACCGGAAGGTAACAGTCCACCGAGGATCGAACACTCAATCCCCAACGTGAACGCTAGAACTGGCAACCCTGCCGACCTTGTGTGCGTGGCACAAGGTAACCCGCCCCCTACCTACAGGTAGGTCCTAGCTTCTATTACCGGATTCATTAGTTTGTGTTTTTTAATCAGTGTTGGCTCGGGAGTTGATTCCAGTTAAGGTTGATAGTTTGGCGCATAAGCGAGCAATCCCAACAGCATTTGCCATTCAAATCGTCAAAGTCAAGTGTCCACCCATGAATTTGGATAAATTTGAAACATTTTTCCTATGTTGTACCTTATTTTCAGGAGACAGGGATTGCCTTAAAAAGCGTGTTTTGAGGCTTCAATTTAATAGATTTTCCTCCAGACCACCCAATTTGCCTCCCTTCGGGAGAAAAATCCTGTTGGCACCCTTGTATCCATTTGATCAACCACAAACACATAGCAATGTGAGGAAATCGGTTTACAATGATAGTACTGTCAAGTCTTTTAAAGCCTTGAAACAAACCACAAACAGCCACTGGTTTTAACACAAGGGATGTTGACGGCTTATTCAAAGTGTCACTGCATGGGGAGAGCTTCTAGAAGAAATACACCCACATTATCATGGAGAGGGGATGGGAAAATAGCATGAGCAGAAGATTCTAACCTTGCCCTTTACGTCCAAAGCAATTGTTTCTCTTGCAGGACAGACAACTTATACCATGTGATCACTGGGAAGGGGTATTAATTGGTGATCTAATATATGGGTGAGAAGGATGGCTAAAAGGAAATCCACCAACATTAGCGCTGAATAAGGATGAGAAAATTCCTACCCTGCTTCAAGTCGTAATTTGAAGCCAGAGCTGTTTCATCATTTATGACCAAGTGCAATGCAAGTCTGACGTCTCGCACTACTAGACCACTGATGTGGCTATTGTAATATTATCATATTTTTTAAGAAACGGTACAAGTTTGAAACTATCATTTTATCTCGAATATTTCCTGATTGATAAACTTAATAGTCATCCATGGATATTTATTTTTTATTGACGCTTCTTAATATACGTTCGGGTTATAAGCATTTGTACTAATTACGATAATGTGTTGGATATGAGGAAGGTTGGATTTAGAGAAAATTTACTCACATTTGTCTGGGGGTAGATTAGAAAATAATTTAGGAAAAACCAACCTCATTACACCTGGCCGGAATTTGAACCCAGATCTCACCGTCATTGGTAGCCCAACCTATTGCGAGAGTGATGCCTTAGGGCTTAGACCATTCTACATCAAAACGGGTATTTCTTAAAATAAGTGTTCAAAATTAAATATTGAGATGGATGCAAACACACCTAGAATGTTCTAATAAATAAAGCGTCTATCTTTGAAAGAAAAATAGGGAGTTAAAAAATAATCCAGAAAAAGTAGTAACCCCAATTCTGGAAAAGCGATTTAAGACATTGAATCGCAGAGCGTTACATCCATTTGAATCCAAGGGGTGATAGATGTTGGGTTTTTCCTAAAGCCCCCCGATATGGAGATCTTTTCAAGGAAAATGAATTGACTGGATTCAATCTCTAGTCGTATTGGTCGAGAAAAAAGAAAAATGGGGATTGCTTTTCTCAATCGTCTACCAACGGAAACACTTAAAGAAGTTTTTACTTGGGCGTTGTGTCTTACTACTCGTCCGGGCTATCCTCGTAATTATGGGTACACACTAATGAATTGGGGATAGGGGGGTAGACTTAATAAGAAATATAGCCACTTTAGTGGCCACATAATCTAAGGTGTCACTCTCGCAATATACTGGACTTCCGATAACGGGGAGATCAGGATTCGAACCCCAGTTGGGTGTACTGAGGTGTCTTTTTTATTAATGTGTTTCCCACTCTCCCTTTACGAAAATGCAGGTACACCTCTTCTAAATTAAGCCTTCCTTATATCTAACACATTAGCTCGATTTATGCATGGGGATATAACCCGAAAGAGTGGTAAACGGGGTTCTAAAAATCTAATTTATAAAAAACATTAATAAATATTTTTACGTTTTGATGTCCGTTGGACGCTTGACACGTTGCCCTTGAAAGCGACTTGTTTTGGCCAATGCAGTTGGCCGAAAGTTAAATACACCGGTGACTAGTTTTGATCCCAGTGACGTTTTATCTGTATTTGTTAACATATCTATAGTGGATTAATAAAAGTGTAAGCAACTTTATTTATGGTAAATAATTTGAACGGTAGGCCTATTTAAAAAGCTCAATGCTAATGAAAAGTCTGCAGTTACCAAGACACTTTGTGGTACCTGAAGGTGGTACCCGGAGATGGTGGGTAGCGTGGAGTTAGTACAAGGGGGTGTGTGCTAGAGTGACACCTGCAGTTACCTAATTAAGTTTTAATATTTCAACATTATTTCCCTCGCTTTGTGACACCTGCAGGTGGTACCGGGAGATGTTTGGCAGCGGGCAGGTGGTACAAGGGGGGGGGTGTATGCTAGAGTGACACCCGCAGTTACCTAATTATGTTTTAATATTTCAACATTATTTACCTCCTCTTGTGACACCTACAGGTGGTACCGGGAGATAGCGGGCAGCATGCAGGAGGTACGGGGAGGCTCAGTGCTGGTCCGTCCCTTGCAGTCCGTCCTTCAATTCCCACGGGTGTTACCAGAGGACGCCGCCCGCTACGTGTGTGTCGTGAGCAGCCTTCTAGGGGAGGATCGACGCGAGGTGACAGCTCACCGTCTCCACCGCTCTGGCCGTTCATTTGAGACCCCAGCAACAGGTGGTAGGTAGCGCACCCTGGGTTCAAACATGGATACATTACACATGGGACTCACTTATCCTCACTTTGCTCGATCTTACACTACGACCCGCTTCGGCGGCCGAATGATCTAGGGCATTAGTATCGCAAAGAACTGGATTGCTGATAACGGGGAGATCAGGGTTTGAACTCGAATCTGTCGACTGAGGATGTTTTTTCCTAAATAGTTTTCCTGTCTCTCACCGCAAATATCTGTACACTTCCTTTAAATTCAATTTTTTTTCATCCTTAACACATTAGCTTAATTAGTACATAAGCGTGGTGCTTGAAAAATAAACAAAGGCAGGGATGTCAAACTTATGGCACGCGTACCCGAAGGGTAGGTCTAGGTAGGTGTCGTCTTGAATCTAGTACTAGCGCCGTACTTGAGGCGTACTAAGTCTGACCATGAAACTGGTCCATTCTTGTCTAGGTAGGTGTCGTCTTGTATTTAGTACTAGCACCGCACTTGAGGCGTACTAAGTCTGACCATGAAACTGACCCATTCTTGTCTAGGTAGGTGTCGTCTTGTATTTAGTACTAGCACCGCGCTTGAGGCGTACTAAGTCTGACCATGAAACTGATCCATGTGTTTTCTCTCACCCCCAAAAGGTTGACGCTGGTACGGCCACGACGTTCAACTGCTCTGTGGTAGGTGGCGGCGTGACAGGCACCCACCTCGCCTGGCTCAAGAATGGCCGCCCCTTGACGGAGGGTGCTAGGGTGAGCGTCCTGGCAGGAGGGGAGGTGCTCCTAGTGAGGGCCGTCAGGAAAGAGGACAGAGGGATGTACCAGTGTTTTGCACGCAGTGGGGAGGAGAGCGCTCAGAGCAGTGGAGAGCTGACACTAGGAGGTGAGTGACGTCACACAGTCATTCAAGGAAGGTAGATACTGCTGATTAGTGACGTCATACAGTTCTGCAAGGAGGGGATAAACTCCTGAAGAGTGACGTCATACAGCCGTGTAATGAGGTGAGACACTCCTGAAGATTGACGCTATACAGGCCTGTAAGGAGGGCAGATACTCCTGGTGAGTGACGTCATGCAACCCTACAAAGTGTAGAGATTCCCCGGGTGAGTGACGTCATGCAATCCTACTAAGAGTAGAGATTCCCTGGGTGAGTGACGCCATGCAATCCTACTAAGAGTAGAGATTCTCAGGGTAAGTGATGTCATACAATCTTACAAAGTGTATAGATTCTCGGGCTGAGTGAAGTGATACAGTCCTACTAAGAGTAGAGATTCTCAGGTTGAGTGAGATCATACAATCCTGGGAGGCCCTCCTAGCTAGGGCCATTAGGAAGGAGGAAAGAGGAATACACAAGTGTTTTGAGGAAATGTGTGCACACTTCCTTTAAAATTCCACCTTCCTCATCCTTCCCACATTAATGTAAATATAAGTATATACTGGATGGGTGTTAATGCGGAACGTATCTGAATGAGTGAACCTCCTGTTCCCAGCCGTGGCCCCAGAGTTACAGTCGACGTTTATCGAGCAGACGTTGCAGCCGGGCCCACCAGTATCACTCCGTTGTGCCGCCTCCGGCAACCCACCCCCGCGTTTCACCTGGCTGTTGGACGGCATCGTGGTCCACCCCCCAGAGTACGTGTTGGGCAGCTTCCTAGACTCGGCCGGAGATGTTGTCAGTCACCTCAACATCTCGTCCGCGAGGGTCCCTCATGGGGGCCTGTACACGTGCGTCGCCAGGAACATGCTGGGAGCTGTGCAGCACTCCGCTACGCTCAACATATACGGTGAGACCAGAGGATAGCGTGGTGAACTGTTTGGAAAAAGGCTTACTCTATAGGGTATTGTTTGAGTGCTAGTACAGTGTGAGCTCACCTCAAACTCTGACGTCATTTATTGGTCTGGTTACCTCGCTCTTGCATTACACCCTCAGCCTGGTTTTGGAATCTCAACCTCAATTTCGTTCTTTCATCTCATCCTTAGCCTAGATCTTAGATCCCACTCTCAGCCTCATTCTTTAATCCCGTTCTTAACTTCATTTTTTCATCTCATCCTTAGCCTCGTTCTTGAATCTCCCCCTTCAACTTCATTCTTGAATCCTGTCCTCGGATTCTTTCTTGCAACCTATCCTCAACTTCATTCTTATATCCCATTCTAAGCTTCATTCTTCCATTCCATTCCTAGCCTCGTTCTTAAATTCTCCCTTCAGCTTCGTCGCATTCCTTCCTCAGACTCGTTATTGTATCATACCATCAGCCTCGTTATTATATACCACCATCAGCTTAGTTCTTGTATCCCGCCTTCAACATCCATCCAACATGCTACTCATATAAACAAGAGACCTGTCAGATAGGCAAGTAGTAGCATCTGTCCCTGCAGGTCCTCCGTCAGCACGACTCCCTCAGAACCTGACGGTGGTGGCCGGTACGGACGTGTTCCTCCGCTGTCCCGTGGCTGGGTTCCCCATCTCGAGCGTCACGTGGCAGAGGGCCGGGGACATCCTCCCCTCTCACTTGCGGCAGAGGGTGTTCCCTAATGGTACCCTCCTCGTCAGACAGGTTGACTGTTCCTCCGACAGAGGGGAGTACCTGTGCTCTGCCACCAATCAGCAGGGACAATCAGCGCAGGGGAGGATCTACTTAGACGTCATGAGTAAGATTATTATTTTTACTACCAAGGAATCTTAGGAGCACTTTCTATTGAATTGATCTAGAAACAACAGGCTTATTACTCTTAAAACACCATCTTTACGGAATAGGAGACGAGGATGTAAAAGTTATCCGATAGAACCACCGAATACGATCAAATATGAACAAGTAGCTTGCATGGTCTCCGGTAGATGCAAAGCTAATGAGCACCTTAAAAGTAAGAAAACAAGCAACTGAGAAAGTGGATTGCTCATTGACTTAACTTTATAACAAGTTTATTAAAGTTGTAAGTATATAAGGGTTTTAACTAATTTTCAGGTGTAAGCAGAAACATTTCTAAAACATATAGACTAATACATTCAGCTGTAAAAATGTAAAATAAGTCACCACTGACGATGGGTTAACAAATAGCAACCAATGCTTAAAGCTTGATTTTGCTAGGTATGACACCGTTCCTAAAAATATCAATATTGACATAGATATTGTTCTCACGATAGAAACATCTAGGTTAAGAAACATCAGCCATAAGAACGATACATCGATGTTTTTCCGATGTTTTGAATTATTTTAGAAATAATATAGAAAAGTGACCTCACTTTATGTCTTGTGATTCTGTTACCGTCACACGGCTTAAAGTAAGATCACAGACCTATAAAAACACAAATAAGAACTAGAAATGTTCATATCATCATCAGAAATTTCACATAAAATGTTCTTATATATTCATACATTAGGGATACCAGCGTAAATCAAACATTTCCAACCCAAAATATTAGGTGAATGAAATGTTTACTGACTAATCGATGCTTAACTAACTTAGCTTATACTAGACCACCAAACTAAAAAAAACTATCTTAGATGGTACAAATTTTTCTTTAATTTAATTTATGTAACAATTTTGAAATGGAGTTAAGAAAAAGAAGCATAGACAATCTAGTTCCCAGAAGCCTATTTCTTTCCTGGGTGATGGTTGCCCCAGCTTCCGAGAACAAGCATTCGCTTGGCACAGACGTGGCAACGATGGGGAGGTATCTCATTGCAATCTTTGCAAGTGTTGGAAAAGAGACTTCATATCCTCCCAGATTGCAATGGCATCTTATTTTATTGGTGTGACAGGAGATGACAGATACATCTAAACCTCTGTTTCGCTTATGGTTCCTGTAGTTGTAGAAGATGATTTATTTTTCATATTTTTGTGTGTCAACTGTTTATGGTATTTTCAAATATAAAATTGCGAATTGTTATTATCAGACTCATCAGAAGTGTCATTCATTGATGTAGCCAAGCTGTTATGTTCCTTCACATATTTATTTAGGTAATTAATTACTTTGCCTTTGGCCGTGGCACCTTTGAAATGCATTAACTTAAATCTGGGGTCGAGAGTAGTTGAGATGGCAAGTATGGCGGAATGTTCAAGGTTATCAAACCTTCTAGCTATTTGTTTCTTTATCTCCTCTTTAAATTGTGTAATCATTCCATTTTTAGGTTTCATATTTTCTATTGCTTCTCGGACGCAACTAACTAGTGGAATAACTTTGCTCACCATCACGTAGCTATCTCCCGAAATTTATTTTGTTAAATTCTCAAATGGGCATAGTAATGCTACCATTTCTTTGACACAATCTAGTTAACTGCTTGAAACCATTGGGGGAGCTTCCGGTCGAGTCAAAAGTATTGCCCCTACAATGTACACTAACTCCATGAATCACTGTAACACGTAGAAGGATAAATTCTATCTTGTGCGAACATAAAGAATAATTCTTTCAGTCCCATTTCAATGTATCTTTTCCGTAATTCGTCACTTGTATTGACACGCTTTTTGATCAATTTAACTATATCTCAAAACTTACCAATTAACTCAGTACAGTTTTTTTCATTGTCAATTGATTTAGCTACGACTAAATTAGTTTTATGGGCAAAGCAAGGAATAATCTTTTTTTCTCAAAACATTTCCCTGTTGACCTTCATTACAATGCTGTCATTATCTGTGACGATAGCTGAAACTTTTTTCAAATGAAACATTCCACTCGGTGAAAATTTCTGTAAGTTTTTCAGTGATATACAGAGACGTGTGGCTTTCTGTCAGCTCCATAACACCTAATGTTCCGCTGAAGAGTAAAGATTTGTCCAAAAAGTGAATAGTAACACCCACAAATGATATATTTTGCGTGTTTTCAGTCCAAATATCGTAAGGGATTCAATAGTTTTCAGCATCTTTTATATAATTTTTAAAAAGAGAACTCATTGCCTCATATTTGTCGTAAATTCTGGTCTTTATTGTCTCTCGACTTGGCACCTTGTACAATGGACATACTTCCCTCATCAATCGTAGAAAGCCTTTAACTTCTACAATGAAAAATTGTTTATTATCCATGATTATAAAATTCACAATGGCTTCAGTTATTTTCTTTGATTTAGCTCCATCCTGTGTGGTTTTGCTTTTTATGTTATTTATTAAGTCGTCAATGTTTGGTTGCGTCTGCAAACTTTTCTTAGGTATAACAATGCTAGTTGAAGTACTGGTAACACTGGTGGAAGAATAGATATTTGGGTCGCTGTCTGATGTTGATGCTGTTTGAATGACATTATTGAAATCTCTATTTGCTAACGTTGCGGCATCTACTTCCATACAAGCAGCAATGACACAAACTTTTTTGGCTTCTTGCTAGGTATTTCCGCATCTAGCCACTGTTGTGAATGTACATTTTCTAAATGACCACGAAGATTGCTTGTATTGCCAGAAGTTTTTAGGTTCTTATTACATATCTTGCACACAGCTTCTTTGTCACTAATTTTGTTGAAATAGTCCCAAACTTGGGTTTCAATTTATTGGGTGGCATTGTGATCTGTAAAGAAATATAACACAATTTTAGATTTTAGCTTTAGGATAAACGAAGCTAATTATAAAATACATATAGCTTAAAAAGTAATTAAACCAATGACGCACAAGCATAATATAGTAATCAAGGCATTATTTGACATAAAAAATGACTACATTATATTAATTAAATTACATAAGTTGAAATAGAAACTAAATTTAGTCAAAAGTTTCATTAAGATAGACGTCTGCAAAGTGTCATGGTGCCATAGGGTGCACAAGCTAGCAAGAAATCAGTAGGTAGGTAAATCGTTGATAAACGTACTGGTCGAAGCACGTAACTCAATTGAAATATATATAATAATATATATTATAAACATAACACATTACTCACATACTCCTGAAGTTTAAAAACTCCTCAAAACGGTGAACCAAGCATTTTTAGGTTAGGTACGCAAGGTGTCAAGTCAACGCGTGTTGACAGCAAAACATCCACAAACGGAATGAATGAATGAATGTAGGAAGGGAGATGATTGAAAGATGTCAATATTTAGTCATTTTGTCGTCGATGTATCAGCGATGTATCACTCATATAAACATCGATGTTAACGTCAATGTTTATCAAAGATACATCGATGTTTGCAATCCCTAATTTTCGCGCCCATGAGCAACATGATTGACTGTGAACCGCGGATCTGAGTCGTGTCTTGTGTAAACACTGTACCGCGACTGCTAGTAGTGACGACCGGACACTAGTGATAGGTCGAACTAGCTCGTTGATGCAAGCTATCTCTCATAAGTTCCCTCACTCAAAAGAGTCGTTCATGAAGAGTCATTCATATGAGTCATATCGTTCACCGCATGGCTGGCTCGCTCCCAATCCTTTAACCCCTTCGCCTCCCTAACTTGACGAGCGAGCGCTAACTAGTTCTCCCTATTCCCGTTCCGAGCGTGCAAATCGGTCCCTTCCCTTTCAACTTATGAACGAATTAAGATTTATGTGTAATTCATCCGAAGCTTATTGTGTTTGATTCTTTAATTTTATTACTTATAATAATTAACCTTAGCATAGAGCCTTTAATGTCTAATTCACAGAATTATGTCTATTGATTTTAAGAAAAGTAGTTAGTTTAGTATTGTAGGCAGTACTGCCATCTATTAACGATAGTAAATATTTATAGTTGATTTTTATCGTAGTAACGAACGAAGAACGACAAAAGAGTCGTGAATGACAAACACTCCTGACTCTTTCCAGAACGAATGAATGAGAGTTAAAAGAGTCGTGAATAATGGTGGCGTGAATGACTCGCTCGCGAAGAGAGAGTCGTTCGTTTACAGCTCTCGTTCAAGAGTCGTTCAATTTGAATGGGTCACTCGTGAGTGACCCATCACTATCGGACACGGCAGCTAACAGTTCACTATGAAACCCCACTTTTAAGTTTCCTAAAATAATAATGTGACATTTAATGTTACCCGCAACGGTAGTCAAGTAACCAAAGGCATTAGGTTTTAAAAATAGGTAAAATTTAAAAAAAAACTTAAGTACACACATTTAGGCATCCTTAAGTTATTTTGCCAAGCTTCTTGGTTTTGAAGTTACATTGTTAATACATAAATATACATTATAATATTTTATCTTTATGATTATTTATTTTGCTACTATGAAGTTTAAGCTACATTTAAATAGGATAAGTTGTCTTTTTGTCCGAACATTTATCGATGTATATGTAATAATAAATCAAATTAAAATGTAGAGAGTGGCTTACGTGTAATTTTTTTTATCAAATTAATACGATTCACCAAGTAATGTGAATACAAAACGATCAACAAAAGAAAAAAATTGGGGGATTAGCGAATTGAAATTTATTTAATAAATATTGTTTGTAGTTGATTTAACGATCTAGTTATACAGTGAAAAAATTAATTCTACATTCAATAGTAGGATATAAACATTTATCGCGTGATTTAAGACAGAATATTTGGAAAAAAAATCAATATTATTGAATTTCAACAGTAAAAAATATAGCCTATGTCCCTCCTGAAAGGACATGAGTGAGAATCGTGTAAAAATTGGTTCAGTAGTTTTCAAGTTTATCGTAAACATACAAACAAACAAACTCGCAAACAAACATCTTTATAAGTGAGAGAAAAAAAATGGCGAAAACTGTTACTTATACTTACTTATCAGCGCGCTAAACTACCCGTTCGGGTTATACGCTTAAGTATTAATTAAGATTACGGATAGAAATTGGGAAGGTATAATATAGGTGAAGTGAACCAGCATTTGAGTGGAGGGTAAGTGGAAAAACATTTAGGAAAGCAATACCCAGTTCACCCGAGTGATAATAGAACCTCAATATCCCCGTATTCGGCAGCCTAGCTCGACACAAAACTAGCGCGTTAGCTAAATACGCCACCGAGGTAGGTCACGAAAACTGTTGCGATGTTAACAGGAGAGAGAATGCATGGGAAGAAATCAGTTAACATTTATAAAATAGCACAAGCAAGTTTACTGTAGTTATTGTATGTATTTGAATCTTACAGTTACAGTTCATATAGAAGAATTTATTTATATTTTGTCACACTGTCATGTATCGAACATTTGGGTTATTATTTATACTCAAAACTACCGCATTTCGGCTAACATCTGCGCATACAATTGAGTTTGAATAGCGCGCTTTGATTTTATTCGACTAGATGTGAACTGTATTTTACATAGTTATATATCTTTATTAATAGTCTGTTATATAGATAGAATGTTTACAAATATTGATTTATTGCAGAGCCGCCAGAAATAGCACCCTTTCAATTCCCGAGCAACCTCCAGGAAGGTATGAGGGCTCAGGTATCGTGCAGCATCATATCCGGGGACTTTCCTATCAGCATCACTTGGCGCAAGGATGCGGGGCCACTGCCTCAAGACGCCGACGTTCACGAGCAGCAGCACCAGTTCGTCAGCAACCTCCTGTTCGGCAATCTGGCCGCCAGGCACTCCGGTCATTACACCTGCATCGCTAGCAATGCCGCGGCTGTGGCAAACTTCACTGCTAGGCTCGTCGTCAGGGGTGAGTTGTGTGGCCAACTACAGTACCAAGTTCATTGTCAGGGGTGAGTTGTGTAGCCAACTACAGCACTAAGTTCATTGTCAGGGGTGAGTTGTGTGGCCAACTACAGCACCAGCTTCATTGTCAGGGGTGAGTAGTGTGGCCAACTACAG
>CABFOV010003120.1:0-59741 GCA_902141375.1 Timema poppense
GTCTAGCATGCTAACTACCGCTGCACGTGCTACTCCTTTGCGACTTAGCATGCTTGCCAGACATCTAGCACGAAAAATCATATAGTGTAAACGCCCCTTAAGACATGGTTTTAACCGGGATTCAGAAACAAGGATAGCATGAAAGGACAGAGAAGAAGATAAACTGTTGAATTCGTGGAAATGACTTGCACTGTGCAATTACGTGGGCCACCCGCGGCGATAGCAGCTGGCTTCCAAGTACATTGGGAAACATCGTAACTGTTGAAGGAGTTGGAGAGGAAGGGGGGGAAGGGAGCGACTGGTCAAGGTCACCAACAGACATGGAACATAGCTCACTAAAACATATTGAAGTTGGGCTATCTCACCCTTGTATAATACAATCCGCACACATACAAAAATATAGAAATAATTAATCTTACCACTCACCGAGATCTTGAGACTTGAGTTGAGCTTGTTAGCACACATACACATCCCCATACACGCATTTTAGAACTTATCAAATTAATAACAATAGCTAACCCACACAATAATATATCAAAAACCACACTAAAAACAAATGAAGCCACAAAAAAATATTACGAAATTGATTTTTGAACTTAGTAAATTAATAATAATTAGAAAAATACAGAACAATCACTCAAGTACAACACTAAAAACAAATAAAAATGACGAGAGTTACGAAATTAAAAAAGGAATTAAAAAAAAGATAAGTAATAAATTGTATTTCCAGATGATTCACTGTGCCCTGGGTAGCTCTTCCATGCAGTTTATGTACAACATGCGCGTTTCAGTCTTGACAACAATGCATCCATCTAGATTACATACGTTTTTCAAGCCAGATTTCTGTATAGATCATATTCTCAAAAGTTAGGTCTTCACTTACAGTTATGCTGTTGTAGGGGTGTTGATGAAAATAGTATCTGATTAGTTCGTATTATTTTTGGTTTTAATAAATACACTACTTTGCCCAATGAGACAAGGGCTGTCATGACCACAAGTTTCTGAGTATCCTGAATAACAATTGCAGGTTGAAGCTCTTGAGTCTTATCAATTGCAGTGTTAAAAATTAAGTGTCTTCTATACACACATATATCCCGTCCATTTCACCTGTTTATCCTTACATTTACTAACTTTTTACATGTATTTTCGTCTATAAAAAGGACTATACCTAGGATTGTTACATCGTCTTGCTTTTGTTTCCTTGAGATGCAGAGTCAAAAATACTCAAAAAACATGTGTCACTTGCCAAGATTGTACCAAAATCAATTTTTCCATTTCAAACTTCCACCCCCCCAACACCATTCCACCCTAAAAAATGTTATGGACTCTTTTGATTCTTCATTCTCATAACAAATGAAACATTTTTGCCAAGTTTCATCAACGGTCCGATTTTTTTCGTTGGGTTTTTGGTACTATTTTACCTATACCATTAATTTTAGAGGTAGATCGATGATTCCAAAATCATTTCTTTAGAAGATTATGAAAACACTGGATGGTAAGTTTCAGACCGATTGATAAAATGGTTCAGCTTTACACTAATCAAGAGAGACACATAGACTGTGTTGTGAAAACAACTTTTTTGTGTTCATGGGGTCATGAAACTTTGATATCCATCAACCTACTGTGTTCAATTGTTTTGACGATTGTTATACGCCCACCCTAAAATATCTGACACCATTTCACTCATATAATATTACTGGAATATTAAATGTATCTCACTCTTCCATAAATATCGTTATAGGTGTTTCATGAACTAGAGAGTCTCATTCAAAAACTCACCTTCCCGAAGTTGGAAAGTCCCGGAATGTGACGTCTATCAACCCTGGGGATTTCTGTTTCTCCTACAGAACAGTCTGCCCTGCCAAGAATCAACAATATTTAGTAAAACAAACCTTGGTTTACATAAACAGTGGAGATGTAAGAGGTGTACGATTGTTAAGTGTACATGGCTGGTGAACCTTATAAGATGGAAATAGTATTTAGATTACGGATGCATCCATTTAAAGTATCATATTCGTAAATTGAGAAATGACATATGGATGTGGATATCGAAACCAGGATTCTTGGCTTAGCACGCCATTGTCTACCTCTGGTCTATCGGTGATTCATCGTATGCTCAGGCTAATTGTTTAAAGCAGGGGTCTCAAATTTTTTTTGGCATGCAGATCACATAATATAGTTAGCACATTTTCACAAGCCAAATAAAATAAATAGGTCTGATAAATGAATGAATAACTTTTATTTCGATATTATAAGGGGAATCAGCATTATATTATAATTCAAAACAAAAGAAATATGTAACAATAACAAAGAAAGACAAGAATAAATACACATTTTCAAGAACCACAAACTCACATAATTTACTCGGTGCTAGCAATGGGAGATTTCAATCGTAGCTCCTAGAACTTTACACAATAGTGTAACATTAACAATACTAGCTAATGCTACATTAGTTCTACCCACCCCAAATTATCCAATACTCACTGACCTCCTTCAATTCCATAGATTTACAAAACTTGCTATGTCTACAATGTGTGTTTCACTCACTCATTGTATCATCTGGTTTAGCACGAGTTCCATGACCAACATGTTCACCCCAATGTATATAATGAAAGGAAGTTCTAACAAGCTTTGAAGGATGTAGCAAGAAGATGTTTCGATAGGGGGATCCATAAATGTGCTGATTGGTCCAGCCAGCCGACAGATGGACCACTTACAATCTTGAACTGCCTACCCACCAGTTGTTCGGTCTACGTGACTTGGTGAATGTTCCATATTTTAAAGGCCAACTCAACAGGTATCCAGCCTACGTGACCTGGAAACGTGCCAAGTTTAAACTGCAAATAACCCGATGCCCGGCCTACGAGACTTGAACACGTGCCAAGTTTTAACTGCAACTAACCAGATGTCCGACCTACGTGACTTGGGCTCGTGCCAAGTTTGTCAGCTACTAACAAGAGAGTCATTCTGTTAGCACGTGTTCGACATGTGGTGAAACAAGGTCATATTTTCAGAGACATCAATGTACTTTTTTTGCGTGCTCTCTAGTAACGTTGCTTCACTCCCGGTGCACTGGTCAACTCCTGAACACGTTTACCCACTCACCCAGACACGCTAGCCCACTCACCAGAACACGCTTGCCCACTCACTACACTAGCCTGAACTCTGACTGGAATCCCCCTCTCTGACCAATAACCATAGCTTATATTTCTGGAATACTTGACTCAAAAAATATTAGCCCAGACTCTCCTAAATGTGTTACATTCCTTTCAAGTAAGCTCCTCCCCGCCCCCTCAAAGCCCCCTGGCAGTGAGGCTGGCCTAGCTACCTTATAAATAAGGATGAAAAAAAAATAACAGAGAGGCCAAACAAATGGCAAGCCCCACAGCTGGACCCTAAACTCGTCACACTATTTTGTCTAGACTAATAAAGCCTATTATTTAATTTATCATGTTTCTTACTTTTTTATTTTTATTTATCTACTAGCTGAGGATAACCCGCTTCATTGGTTTTTTTGTACATCTGTGTAATTATTTCTGTATCTTATATAGAAAACGTGCATTAAAAGACTTTTTTTATATTCTTTTCCGGTGCACACAAACATCTTACATACTAAGTAATTTCATCAAAATACATTTTTATACATTACATTTAGTGTCTTGTTGTCTGGTGAATTCACAAATAGATTTTATGTTTATCCAACACGTAAAAGAACAACGTAGAGCTTACCATGTGAGAAACAGGATTTTTTCAAATTAACTCCGCATTAGTGGAACGTTTGACCCTGCACCTTATTGATAGTGTTAATATAAGCTAATCTCACTGGAAATTGTAAAAGTTTGAAACCAAATGACAAATCATTCGAGATCAATGGAATTCTTGGTACGAAAACCGGTTTTCTTTTTTTCTTTGCCAGTTAGGATTACTGCCTCAATGATATTGTTAAGTAGCTGTTTCACACATAATCTTATACCATTACATACTTTCAGAGAATCAAGATTTTGTAATATTGTAGCTGGTGATCCAATTTTCAGCTTCAATATATGCAAAGGCATACCGGAAGGATTTAATGAATTTAAAAATTCTGTTGGAAAGTTCATATATTCATCTTGATCTATCATTGTGTCTATCGATTTATATATTTTTTCTTCCCCCGGTATCATATTCTTTATCCGCTCATTTATTCGTTGCACTACATCATTCTTTGTAACTAAAATCGCTCGCTCACAAAACCATTATTTATTCAGGTAGTTTATTTTTATAAGCGGATACACTTTTTCAACAAGTTGTTCCTCAGTTTCTACCACGTTGCACAATTCTTCTGTTAAAATGAGTTTATCAGTGTGCGGATCCAGGGGATCGGTATCATTTCCAATTTTCAAAAGATTTTCGGCAAATGCTTTTGTTCTCGGATCTCCTGTCATTATTGCATTTATATTTTCTTTTAAAGATAACATTTCAAGGTGATCCCAAAATATTGATCGCTTTAAATATGCGTTTATTTCATCGACCCGTGTTTATTTTGGAATTACCGGCAATGTCTGCCAAAAATCTCCTGATAGTAACAATAAAATTCCTCCCAATAGTCTTGTGTTCTTCCGAAGATCCTGTAATATTTTATCTTGTTATATCACAGACTGTATACTCTTTTTTGGCTACATTTCATGATAATTTTAAAGTAGAATGTGCCGTTTTCCTGCACTCCATTAACGTAGCCGCGATTCCAGATGATGTCAATGCTAATGCGATTTGCTTTTTAACTCGAATTTTAGCTAGAATCAAACTAATAAGAAACGTTTTACAAGTGTCCCCTGGTGAATCCAAAAAGATAATTACCCCTTTATCTGTGTTAATACAATTTATGACTCTGACGTATACAATCCATTGTGTTTGCGTTCATTTTCTCTGTTGTAGCGATGTAATTCTTCTATGTTATAGCTGAGATATTTCGTCAATTCAGAACTAGCTGCGTCTAATTCACTTCTCACAGGAGGTTGTACTCCATGTTGAATTGAACGTTGATTGCTCATCGCTAAACATCGATCCTCCAACATATTCAGGGCTTCATTATAAATATCTTCATCGAAAGTAACATCCAGATCCGAATTGTCTCTCCGCACTCTGGCTAAAATGTCGTCACTCATGCTGTCGCGACATTTCATCCGTAACCTATTAGGATTTGAGGGATTACACGATGTTAGAATTATTGTAAAAATTTCCCTCGCTAGATTTGATCTTGCTGCTTGTGCGGCCTCTCTCATTCCTTGCTCCCAGTGATTGTCATTTTATAACAGACGACGCCGCTGATATGCTTTTCGATAATTTTATATATATTTATATGGGTATCATTTAACGGCTTAAATATGTTTATTAGGTGATAGGGAGTTTACCCGCTTTCTATTATTTTTTATTATTGTTCACGAACATTAACTTTTTTGCATATGAATTGGTTCTGTTAAATTAATGAGCATTTTTTTAATCTTTGCAATTAATTCGGGCCTTTATCAATTTTATATCATTTGTTATGTTTTTCATCGAGCAAACCCTAACCTCCTTTAACTCAAATGGTTGTGCACTTTATTCTCTGAACGTTAACACTACTAAATATAGGGTACTGAGTTTTACTGATTGGGTCTGGGGCAAATAAAAATCCCTAGGGATCTTATTGTCTATTCTTTGTATTGCAAGCACCTTCTCCATTTCGAGAAACTGTTAACAATCGTTGTCCATTCTTAAGATGGACTGTTAAATGAACAACTGCTGGATATCTTTCGTGGATTGTAAAACTTAATATACGCCAAACCTCCTCATTACTATTCATATATCGTCCCATTTGATATTGCAAAATTTCGTCATGTCGATTTTCATTAGCTACTCCAAAGACAGACTTATCACTGCCTTTGTTAATATATTTACACAGACATTTAATCGACTTCATAGAACTGCAATATTCTACATATTCGACAATAACGGATTGTATGGCACGATTCATTGATTGTTAATTTACATTTCTACTTCATTTCTCATCTTAATTTTCACCGTAAGTCCTCCTTCACTCGGTGGTCGACTTTGGATAACCATATTCACCCGTTTGCGTTTCACTCAAAAATTGTCTTGGAGTGCGCTTTAAGCATTATTTTATCTTTCATACAGCGTGATTGCATATAAAATACTCCACATGGTCCATATATAATAATTTTTGCGATTATTTCATACAGTACAGGATCTTTGGCCAGATTTGGAAACTAGGCCCTGATAATGTCATCGATTTGATTAGAACGAATTTTCACTTTGAACCAAATTAAATGTGTGACCGTGGCAATCCTCTTTTTTTCCATTCAATTGAGTACATCCAACAAATGACGTTTACAAAAAAGTGACTCTTCACAATCGTATCAATGAATTTGACTTGTTTTTGTCTGAATAATCACTCAATAATGTTATGACTATCAGGTGGCGTTTGTCCAAACTGTAACTCATCTTTAATCTCCTTCAACGATGAATTACACGTAAAATGTATAAGCAAATCGGACGACCGTGTTTTCTAACGTAAGTCATAGCGTCTTGAGCATATTCGTGCATATGTCTGGGGCTACCGGTGAACGTATAAGGCGAAATTACTAATCGCCCCAGATTTTTAACATTTCCATCACTGGCTATCGCATCCCACAAATGAATGTATTCATTTGTTCGTAACTTTCTTTAATTTTGTTGGATGTAGAGAAATCTTTTTGACTCTATTTTTGCTTACATATAAACAATAAAGTGTTGAAATAATTGCCGACAATTAAGTATATGTTTGTATTCGTTTTCTCTGACAATTATGCGATATGAATCAAATTCTTTCGAAGTTACTTTTTTATTTGTTGGTTGATTCGTTTGTTGGTTAACTTGTTATATATTAAAATAATAGCCATCTTCGCCTTGCCAAAATATTAATGGATATTGCAAGGCATAATAAATGCGATTCATATCTGCAATACGTTGCAACTCATTGCTCCTTCTTTGTACCACAATGTCCCGATGACTAATTTCACTGTCCATGATACCGCTAATTCATTTATTTGAGATGCATTGAACCGTCTTTCATGCTCGCCAATTGGTTTGTTATCGGCCCAAATTATTATGTTGAAGTTGTCCGAGACCATTTTCTCCATTGCAGTCTTGAACATTATGACTAACTCATTATTTCTATGTAGTAAACTCTATTGATCAAGAATTATATCTCGACACAATCCTGCGATACTCGCCGACCGTTGATCTATTTCATCTTCTTCGTTTCCCATGAAGTAAATTTGTAAAAACTTAGGCGTTTTATTTGGAAGTGGTAATAATGACCCAATTTTATGATACACTTGTCCTTGGATTCTAAACACCGGATTAAATCCTTACTCTTTGGTTATTGCTGTTTCTCCAAATGATGTCATTTGGAATCACGCGTTGTACGTCTAATTTTTTGTAAAAAGTATTTTAATTTCAGTGTTTCTCCATTCATATAGTAAAAAGATTCAGGGGGTGGAAAATTTAGTGCTGGCAATCTAATTTTACCACTTGAGCAGTATACATTTCTAGTTTCTCCTTTGAATTTTTTACCTTACAAAAATTACATACTTCAACCACTCTCCCGATTACTACACTTGGATGTTCATTATAATCTTTAGTTGAGTCATAATGAAACGCTTCGTGTTCAAGACTGTAACTTCCTCGCCTCCTTTCACGCACAGCAGGTACAGTTGTTTCCAGTAATTGCGCCTCGACCTGCTCCCCTAAGAGAAGGTTACTCATTCTCTATCTATTACGCTTATTTCTTTTATCCGCCTTTGCACTTGTTTCTCTTTCTATACACATTCGTTGTCTTATTCAATCTGTTTCCCTAACATTTTCACGTTGCTCTTCTGTATTATTATCTCTGCTCAGTTGATAATTTCCTCGTAGCAATACTAGACGTTCTTCTCTTTATTATTCAGTTTCATTTCTCCATTCCCTCTTTTGTCTTTGCGATACGATTCTTGATCGAGAAAATTCTCTCTTACGCTTTGGCATTTTTTCTTTTTATATTTTCACTGTTTACATTACTTTTCACTTTTCATTTTCTACTTTTTCTTTTATCCGTACTCTTTCATTTATTAAAAGTCAAGTGATGCATGCACGTCACACGTCAAGCCATCCCCAACACCCACACATTCCTGAACATTCTTGATCCTTTCGGGACAGTTCTCAATTTTCACTATTCACTTTTTACCTTCTACTTTTCACTTTATACTTTTCAACTGTTCACTTTTCACTTTCTACTTTTTGATTATTTACCTTTCCCTTCGCCCGAGGTCAACCACTTTCAACCACCATATCTCCCACACCACGACAGACGCCGACACGCGACCACCATAGTGCACGATGGGAGACTCGAGGCTACTACCACACAACCACCAGTGATCTGCGGCGGGTGGTTGTGGCTGCAAGGTAAAATATACGGACACGCACGCATATATATATATATACATATAAATATACTTAGCACCACGTCTTACTACCCGTACGGCTTATACGCTAACTTTTCTTACTAATCTTAGTAATTTTTAGTAAAGTGACTGTTTTTTTTAACATTTTGTCTAGACTTATAGTCTTTAATTTAATCAATCATGCTTCTAATTACTTTCAATCACTTTGGAAAAGTAATATTTTGTCTAGATTGATATAGTTTTTACAATTAAATTTATGTTTTATGTACATTTTCTAGTTGTTTTGAGAAAGTGACAGGTTTTTAACCATTCTATTGGACCTTCTAAGACGAATTATTATGTATTTTGTATTTAATTTACTTATAGAGACATGGAATAGACTAGTATTTTTGTCAAGACCTTGTGTATTTATAAATAATGTTTTTTTTACTAATAAATTCTTACTTTATTTACTTAAATGCATTTATTTTTGATGTATTTCTTCTCAAGTTAGTCAATCTAGCTTAAAACCTTATAATTTATTAAATTATAGGAGTTTAAGAACTATAATTTATGTAAACAAACAGTAGCTAGCTACCCAAAAAATAATTCAGTTTCTTTGATAATTTCAAACGTTTAGAACAAAAGTTTTTTCAACAGAATATTCCTACTATTTCCAGTCTTTTCTACACATGATAATGCATTATATTCACTTAAAACCATATCTATGTTATAACAATCCACCGTATTGAGTATTATAGGTGATATTATGTAATCAACCAACTGCAACACTATAGGAATCCGATCAGCATTGTTTTTCATGCATACCTATATTTCTGAGATAAGCCTACACAGAGCTTAGATGTTCCAACAAAATTCTGGATGACTGTTCAAATGTCAATCCTGGATAATTGTGATGGTAACAATGCACTCACCAGGCTGTGTCGCAGGTGTGGGTGACGGTCATGTATCTGGCTCCCAAGCTGTAGAACGTCCTTAGGACTGCCAGGGAGTTCCCCAAAGAATGTCCTCCTTCAACCCCTATCAGGCTGGCGATCCTTCCAGCTCGGTGTGCATCCAGCACGCCTGCTCAACAAACATCCTAATAAGCCACCATTTCACCTACTTTTCATTCCCCACTACATCACATGAAATAATCTTACAATAGTTGTTATCATTTTTCAATTTTCAGAAGATGATATCTAGATGGAGTAATCCTCACTAAAAGCATAAATAATAGCTTTGGCTATTTGATTCTTAAAAGTTATTATTTTCAGCGCTGTCAATATTTTCTTACTACCAAATTACCAGTGTTTTCCAAAGAGAATTCCCATTTTTCCAGGCAGCTTAGATTAAAGAAAAGAGTAATAACATATAATTTTTCACTAAAATTACTAGTGTGGAGTCATTTAACTTATGTTTAAAACAGGTTTATTTAAGATGCATTAGGAAATCTATTTCCGTTGCTTCACAGCCCTCGTTTAAGGGGTCGTGAGACACGTTTGAACAAGCTTGCTTAGTTTTTCTTTTCACGTTTTCGTCCATCCAAAGACCGACTTATGTGCTTTTTTAATTAAATGTCCCAAATCAAACACATTCCAGTTTTTATACTACATTTTGAGAAATTCCCTGTGTTCGCCCAGTTATCCCAGTTTTTCATGTGCGTGGCAAAACTCAAACTGTTTGTAGAAGATATTCTTAATAGAGAAACATGAAACCACTATTACACTCATTAGCTTAATATAAAAACTCTCGTTTTTAAACTCAAAGAAATAATGGCAAAATTAACAATATATTATATGAAGTAAAATTAATGCCAATAATAGCCACGAAAATAAAGTTCAAATTAAATCCTCAAGAAACATACATAAACACGCAATTAAAAAAACCATATATGGTTTCAAGATTAATGTTTAGGTTGAAATAAAACTATTTAAAAAATACCTGAGGTCTTAATTCAAATAATTTATTCTTCCAAAATAGTGTGTATATATATATTTTAATATTAAAATTATAAAGCTGGGAGGAAATTTTTCATAATAATGAGGTTAAAAGACTAAAAAACATATAATTTGGTAAAAAGATATTCATAGAAAATGAGATCTTACCAATGTTAGGCCATCACAAACTCAATATCTTATTATTTATGCACATTAAAATGAAGATTTTTGCAAAAAAAAATGCCACTCACCGCAGGTTCCACACAAGCAATACTGGCGTTTTATATCGGAACTCAATTTAGAATATAGTACGGAAAAAAACGAGCTTTCAAAAACACACTCTCATTTTACCGCTACCAAATATACAGCCACCTCCCACAACAAAACAAAAACACAATCCCCATCCCCTTTCAAAAATAGGCTTATATCTATTTTAACTAAATCATTAGCTACATGAAACTCTCTTGTTACGATTGTAAATTTTTTAAACTGATTACAAATATTTTTCAAATTAAACTATCAATAATATATTTTCTAAAACACAGATATCCAAACAGTAATTTAATTTAAAAACTCAATAAATATCGAAATTCTAGTAGTAAAATGTTGATCGGTATCATATTGAATTATAGTCATCGTTTCCTAAATCATATTTTGGAATGCTAAAACCGTTAATAAGACATTCGTTTTTCAAGTGCCACCAAAAGAAACGTCTTCATCCCCAAATAGAGCTACTTCTTCCCAAGCAACTGCCCTGATAGAATCATCTCTAATACTCATCGAGGAAGCATTGATACTGCCAGAATTGGCCATCAATTGCATTGAATGTCTTCTAAGGGACCTGCAGTAATGCAGAACAACTTATCAATGGGTGGTATAATAATAGTTTTCAGAGGAGATTTCTGACAGGCCCTTCCAATTTATCCTCGTGGTGGCAGAGTTCAAATAATTGAATCTCGTAATCAGAAATCTAAAATTCGGAAATTTGTTCAAATATTTCATTTGACAAAAATATGAGTGCAAACCTATTAAAACTGGAATTCGCCAAATGGTTGTTAAAACTGGGATTAAACAAAATTCTCCCTATTAGAGGAGATAGTATAATCTCTATACCAGATAATTTCCTCAAACAAGATACATTAATAACTCAGCTTTTTGGAAAATCCATGGAATGTAACTCCCCGGCCTAAATGTCTAAGGGCAGGGTAAGTCCTTTCAATGAGAGAGATATATGATATAAGATAACCATATAAGTGTTGAACCTCATAGATGGACCGGATGCAGAATACTTATCATTGACTCTATTAAAATAGAAGGTAAACCACCAGACAACATATCTATAGAAAACCTGCAATCAATCAATAATACCATCATATATATAACCTCGTTACTTACAGATGAAAAAAAGAGCAAATATTCATGTTGATTGTAAATTTTAATTTCGTCCATTGTTTGGTAGCTGGAGTTTGCATGATTGTCCAACAAACGCACCAACATGCATTGCAGATGAAAGGGACGCCAGGGCAAACCCGTATATAGAAGATATTATTCCCCGGAACGAGCTAATTTCCACAGATCTTCATTCTACTTTAAATAAAAGCAGTTCCAGTTCGATTAGTCTTTGCAATGACTCGAACAGGTCCCAAGGCCAGACAGTAAACCAACTCAGCAGCTATCTATCTAGATGATTATTCCCTCCTTGGACAGATATATGGTGCAAACATCCGTGTTTCTTCAGATCAAGGTATAAAATCAAAATAGAACCTACCATAATATAACCCAGACACAAGGGAATTTTTGCAATAAATATTATTTCAGATAAAGTTCAATAATTTAATGTGCAGTAATCAATGTAAAGGTTATCCAGCGTAGGATTGGTGAAAATTAACCAATAATATAAGATTTTTATTGCGAACAAATTTTAAACGTTACTAATGTTAACTTATGTGAAATTAATAATAATTTTATTAGTAATACTATATTATCAATCAAAAGTTTTATAGGATGGTTCTAATAATATTATATTATATTAATCTTATTTATTTTAATTGGATTGAGAATGAGAATTAATCATTTGATGTGTGCGTAAGTAGACATTGTGAGATCCTATCTGCTGCTGAAGATCCGGTGAAGCAGTAACCCTAGTAGGCCTACCTGGGGTTGTGATGGGATGATCATGGTGGATTCTGATCAGACGCACAGTTACACAAGCTAGGATGAGAATGGGGTTATTTCAATTAACGAAAGTGAGTGCAAAACACGAAAAGAAACTGAAAAGTTGAACCGTGGTGGTGACGCACGTCCACCTTTGAGAAAAAAAAATACTCTGCGAACTAAAAAGGAAACGCGCGTAAAAACACGAGAGAGCAATTGTACCAATCTTGCAAAACATAATTAATGAAAGAAAGGGCGGTAGACAGAAAAATGTGACAGTTATATAAATTAATAATGAATGAATATAAGAAATATTTAATTAAGTAAACAATAATGAAATTTATACTAAAATAATAAAATATAAAGAAATGAATACTAAACACTTATTTTTATTAGCAATTCGGCACTAATGCCCTAATGAGTATTTAGTATCGGGATGGAGGTTAAATAAATAGTATACCTTCTTTAATACATATATAATATTAAGATTAGCGTAAAAACATTAAATATAGGTCCATCTCTCTTCCTCCCTTACATATATAGTATTTCCTTCTATCTTGTCCAGTTTGTTTGCACTCACGCCCTTCCCTATTTAAAACAATCGTACTTATCCTCTCCTAGATTGTTTAGACCTCGTTTCAAGGCGTTAAACTGACGTCTATACACTCAACCAAAATTTGTTCTTGCTAGAGGCACTCTACTCACAGGAGGGAGCTTGAAAATGTTGGGCTCGTCAGTAGACGACGCACAAGCACTTGACCCAGTCATACTCCTCTTTTAAAATCAGGTCCAACATCTCGCACATCTTGTCCTCCTCAACGTGTCATATGCGTAGCATCTTTGGGTCGTTTTTTATCTTCGGTCTATAGACGCCACCGTTATCGGTACAACTCTCAATGGACTGTCTGAGCTCCCAAATATAGGGATTATTGCCTCCCAGTCAGTGGAGCGAACTGTTTCACGATTAACTAACTGTACCCTTTGTCGCTCTTCTCGATTAATTCATTCCACCATCACAAATTTATACTCCCGACAAATCCCCCAAGTGGTACCCCAAATTTTTCAACATATATAGTGCAGTGGATCTCCCTGTGCACGTGCACCTCTATACGGTCAGAGAGTGGTGGGGGTAATTGTTCTTCCTTTACTACCTAAACACTGTTGGTTGCATCGATCCAAGAACTGTGTGACGAGTCGAAGCCTAGCCATTTGACGTAAGCTATATTTCCGGGACTCCTGATGATCTCTAAAATATACTGTTGAAATAAATTTGTTATTAAGTTTGGTGGTAATGAAAGTTGGTTGGCATTGAGAGTAAAGAAGAAGAATTTGGGATCCACAGTAAGCAACTCTTCTCATCTCGTCATGTTATTTAATTGTTAAATGTACTAATCTGTTATTAATAAGTATATTTTATGTAATTTACTTTTTTAACTGTAAACCATTAATTTACAACAGGTTATGTATGGACCCAGTGCAGAACCAGAATGCTTAAAAAGGGTTTATTTTATTCTTCATAAAACCGTATACAATTTTTTTCAGAAATGTCTAGTCAGCTACAACCGATCGAAAAACTGAAAGCCAGGGAAAACTACGACACATAGAAATTTACCGTTCAGACGTATATGGAGCACAAATATCTTTGGAAATGCGTTACAATTACACATATAGACTTAAAAACAGAAAAGCTCGGTCTAAAATAATTATTTTGTTATAATTCCTAAATTAGTGCTAAGAAAGATTGGAATAACTTATATAATGCTTTTCAAGAAATCGGATTAACAAGTTGTGAAGGCCTTCTTTTTTCATATCCCTACTACCAAAACATTCAGTAGTGGTTTATGTTAGTAAAGCCATAAAAATAAACCCCCGTAAGCTCTCTAATATTTACTTAACTGCAAGTGATAAATGAATATGAACGATTTGACAGGGCTGTCTGACAAATACAAACCCATTATCATAGGTATTGAGAGTTCTGGAACATCATACACAGCTGATTCAATCAAGGCTAAATTGTTGTAGGACACTTCGGTTGTAAATGACAATAACGGGTTGAAAGTCCATGCAAAATAGGATTCTGGAGGTACCGGGAAAGGTTTCAGACGCAAAGGAGGGTATAGTGGACCCCAACCTGCGAATAGTTTTGTTAAAAGTAATAATGATAAGGGGATGGAACCACACTGTTATCAGTGCAATGAGCGTTAGAATTATGAAAGTACGCATACTGCACAGGTAAGAGATATGACAAACCAAATGAGGTATTTTTAACATATTTTTCCGTTCATACGTCAACATAAAATTCATCTTGGTGTTTAGACTTCGGTTACTCGGCTCATATGATTAAACATGATTACATTATCAAGGATGAGAGAAAATCTACTTCCTTAGCCATTACTACTGCCAATAATCAAGAGATGGCTACTAATTGTATTGGTGATATTGAAAGACTAGTGTTAATTTCAAAGCGGCCTTCAAATGATAAAGTAAACGATGTTTACTTCGTCCCTTATTGGAAAGCTAATCTTTTATCAGTAAGTCAAATTGTAAAAAGGACAATGGTATTTATTTTAATCTGCAAGGGGCAACTATTTTTAATCACAACAAAGAAGTAATTACGAAAACAATTTATGAATATAATTTGTTAAGATTGGTAGAATCATGAACATCATCATATCAAAGTAAATGTTCAGTTTTGAAAAGTCAATTTGTACAATGAAGTATTGAGAATTTTGACACAGGTGCCTTGATTGTGTGAATTCTTCTGGTTGGAGAGAACTTTAACAAGGTTTGGCTTAAGGTATCGATTTTACAATCAATAACTAATCAGATTTTGTCTGTGATATAATTGTTAAGGGCAAGAGTCTCAGCTTGAGATTTGAAGAAAGTGATTCTCGAACGATTAGATTAGTTGAGATTACACTCTCAACTTTTGTGGTCCTGTTAATAAAAAATCACTGTCAAGTTCATGTTGTATGCTGATTGTTTTGATGATTTCAGTTATAAATCATTCGTTTATTTTTTAAACTAAATACCATGTGTATAATCATGTCAAGATTAAGTTAAAACTCCAACCTTTAAGCTTGTTAGAAATTTTGATGGGAAGATTCATGCCAATGTGCCTACCTAAAAACGAAAATGTTGAACACAAAATCCATTTAAGGAGGCTACAATCTTGGCTATAAAGTCTATCGACTGGAGGATCCCGAAAAAAACTGGTTTTGGTCTTCAGAAATGTGGACATTTTTAGAAACGGATTAGTATATTTCACTTTGGCAAAAAAACAACGCAATGTCATTGGAAAAAAAAAATTGTTTCTGATTTCCTGAGGAGTTCTTTGAAGATACAGCAGTATTTCAGTATGCCACAGTGGTACAGAATTTACCAGAAGCTAATCATGTAACCTCAGATTCCGATGACAGTGGTTCCACACATCATATCGGCGTTTCAAATAAAATGGATGAGCTAGAAGATCCACTAATTTTCTTAGAGAAATGGTTTGATGTTGAAAATATAGATACCAAATTTGGAACCCCCGCAAGAAACTTTTACCAAGGAATCAGCACCACCTTCTCGTAACCACGTAGAGGAGAGCGACTAAAAATGACTCCAAAGCCACTGCAAGACTAAGTCAGATACTCTGTTTGATGAGGAATTCGGTAATCTTACATCAGAAGCTGAAGCTCTCAGCCGTTTGAATACATAATTATAGTAGCAGGCTATGAATGAAGAGTACAAAGCTCTGTTTGAAAACGACACCTAGGAGTTAGTAGATCTTTCTCATGATAAATAAAAACCTGAATCATATGTAGGGATTCAAGATTAAACGGGACGCATCCGGAGAAATCAATAAACACGAAGCCCGTCTTGTCATAAAGGAATGCACTCAAAATGGAATTGATATCGAAGAGACGTACTCCCCAGTAGCCCGCTACAGTTTAATCCCATAGTTATTTGCTATGGTGGCATAGTACAATTTGAAAATCAATCAACTTGATGCGGTAGCGGCGTTTTTGCAAGGTGATCTTACCGAGAAATGTATATGGTCCCAGCATAAGGAAAGTGGCTCATAAAGAAGAGTCTGTATTAAATTTATTTTAACCCTTTTGCTAGAAATTGAGATTTTCAGCGGACAATGACTTATGACCTTTTTGAAAACTGGGTTAAATAGGAATATTATTAATTTCTATCACTCAAATGATTAATTTAGTTTATATTAATTTGTTTACTATGTTTATTTTATTAATTTTGTGAGATTTTAGATACTAATAATGTATTTAGTTTTTATGACCTTTTTTATTATTTTGGTGATGGTGGAGCTGTGCTAATTAAATGTACAGTAGACCTATGTGTTTTGTTCTGTTCACAATGATCTTAGCCTTTAGTGTTTTGAGTTTGTTTTCCAACATATTAAAAATAACGTGTACTTATCATAAAAAAGTGTAAACGACCAGTGATAGTATTTATTTTAGATACTAATAATTAATCCTTCACATTCAAAAGACCCTGGAATTGTTCATTAATGGATTTTCTATTTGATAAAATATTAATTAACTCTTTAAACTAAAGTAAGTCTTCCCAATAACAGTACAAATTAATTAATAACTTTTTTTAGTAATAAAAATCAGCTATGCTATGGAAAGGGTGTGTGTGTTATATAACATTTCACTCAAGTTAGGGGAAGTAATTGGATTAGCTTTTGCTATCAACATTTGTTAGATAATGAAAATATATACATTTTGTAAAATACTATTTATGGTATTAATTTTAATATATATATATATAATTAATAAAATCGCATTTTGCAAATACCATACATTATATTCTTACTAACTGAAGTATCAGTATATGCAAACCAGACCTTATCGTTCAACATTTCTTCAACTACCGAAAACCGTTAATAAGCTTAAAGTAATGGTAAGGGGTGATCCTAATTTAGAGGTGGATGTTATACTGTCTCCCTTAATAAGGCACGCTCTCCTCTCTTCTTTAGTGTGTGGTGAAAGGGGAACAAGGAATTGATATCCAGAGAAATATAATTACTCTAAAAATAAGGATAGGAATGATAACAATTATTGATCATCACAGATTGGTTCTTAATAATATAAATGAAATTTCCCAATAACAATCGTTCACATGTAAGAATAAAATAAAATAAAATAAAAAAAGAATAGCATAAATGAAAATCTCCAATAACAACAGTTCACATAAAAATATTAAGGATAAAGAAAACACTAACATTAATATCATAACTGAAAATACCCAACAACAATTAATGACAATGATGACTTAACGAACTGCGATAAAACCAACAAATGCAATAATGCCCCTTACCCTTAACATTAAAATAATACTCCAAAGAAATGTGTTGTAAGTAAGATGTTCCCCAGTAGCATTACAAGTGATCTACAAGTAACTAAATTATAATAGGAGAGATAATCAAAACATAAACCCTTCACCACCTTTTTTTCCAAACATTAATTTTCCAAAACACGCAGGCCGAAAGATGAGGTTAAAGAAAATAGTATAATTTAACTCACCGAGTTCATTTTACCACCAACTAGAATCATTAAATCAATACCTTACTCTCTGTCACTAGGTGAGTGATCACACCGAGTACAAAAAATGCATAGCCTCCACAAAATGGTAGATTAGACGAGGAAATCATGACCAACTCCCCAACTCCAAGAAGCCTTTTTTCCGCGTCTCTTTCAGAAAAATCCCCACACATTGTATCAAACCACCAAAAGGTGGCAAAACGTTAATATTTTTTTTTAAACCTAGTTCTTACATAAAAATAAACAATGACTATTAAACATATGAAAACCAAAGAGAAATTAATTTAGATCACTAATAATGAAAACAAAGAAAAATTAATGCGTAAATTAATGGTGTTAAAGAAAATAGTTCTAAAGTTATCAATGTCAGTGTCACCATCTGTCGATCTTGCAAAAACACTCAACCCCGATCCTCCCCCCTACTAGTTCCTTCTGCGTAATGGACGACATCACACTGCAAATGTCTATGCTGCCCGATCTAGGATCCAAATCACAACAACTCAGTGTGGTCCAAGTAGACTAGGAGGAAGTTGAAAGTTCGGCCCGTGTTCGCCGCACAATTAAAACATAAATGCATTCCTCTATTATATTAAAAATAAGGGTGCACAGCACAATGTATCCTTCTAAAAGTGGCCTCACATATGAGATTGCTCAATCATAAGAATGACTTAATTTAAATGTTTCATAGGCATAGGTTTCTTTGTTTGCAAAATTGTTATAGTTGACTGGGAATAGTTGTTTGGTGAGATTTTATAATAGTTTTAATAAAGGCATGTAGTATCAAATCGTAGCTAAAGGGGAAAAAATGCCTGCTAGTAAATGTAGTTAACTCCTTACCCTTGACTGAAGTGACGAGTGTGAGATGATCCTGATTAAGCTCAGCAATTCTTTTAATGAGGTCAATCTGTTCCAAGGTAAGCTGCACTGCGTCTAGGTATTGAGCTCCACATGGGACGTAGGCGGACCAGAACTGGAACAAGAGTGGAATTATAGGTTGGGGATTATTGCAAGGAGGCTTACTTCAACTAGAAAGAGGAAAATAGATTAATTATTTACTTGTTAAATAGATCATTTGAGTAAATTAACTAATACTTTAATATTATTATTATTATTATTATTATTATTATTATTACAAATATAATTATTATTGCTATGTGTTCTGTTCCAAGACAGGTCCATTTCCTTTGTCAATGAAATTAGACCACCAATGCGTCCTGTCCTATTTTAATCCTCCTTCTTCTTAAGCTCCTCATACACTTGACTGCTCGAGTTGGATTTTACCCTTTTCAATAGTTCATTGAAACATTTCTTTAAGCTGATTTATACAAGCCTAACCAAATCAAACTATGTTTAAAAACTCAACATCGTTTTGGCCGCAGATATACTTAACTTGAAACTTCTGCACCAGTTGTTAAAGTGGCTGGCCACCTTACTTGAGTTGGATTCCAACTCCACCCTAGATCGTCCTTTCACTATTAATCAAGACATCGTCTGCAAAAGCCACCACAGCCACTGTTTATTCCAATTCCTCCAGCTCGTACAGACCCTGCTCTAGCGCAACGTCCCAGAAAACTGGACCACCTACAGACCTCTGCGGGCAACCCTTTGATAACATTTTCTCCACTCTTTTTCCTTTCCCTTCAATCGTCGCGAATCTGTTCCTGCAGTAGTCTCTGTAGCTATTATACAGGTTCTTTGGAAGTCTCAGCCTCCTTAGTCTCTCGAAGAGAGCAGGCACCAGAGCTTATTGAAGGCCCCCGCAATATCCACAAATATACCTGCCACATACTTAGCTCTCACACCATCTATCAGCTCCATAGCCTTCGATATTGCGCCCTCCGTTGACCTGCTCTTTCTGAACCCGAACTGATTTGGATACATGCCCATTTCTATCCGGTGTTTCAACAACCTGTTATCTAATAGCCTCTCCTGGAGCTTCCCACACACGTTGAACAGGCATATTGGTCTGTAAGATTTTGCCTCTACCGGATCTTTATCCTCTCCTTTACTCAACAACACGACACTGCTCTGCTTCCAACCATTGGGAACCCTCCCCTGCCTTAGGCACTCGTTGTTTAGGCCCGCAAGAAGTGGTGCGAAAACCCCTACCCCCTTCTGCAGGGCCTCCACCATGATTCCATCTGGCCCAGGTGCCTTTTTCCTTTTCATCTTCCCAATTTCCATCACCACCTCCTGCTCACCAATTTCCTCCGCCATAACCTCACACTCGTAGTGTCTTCCCATCTCTCGCCTCTTAACTCGTTGCTCCCCATTGTCCGTCACCACGCTGTCATCTGGCTATAGCGTATTGATCAGAAGGCTGGCAGAGTCCCCCCACACAGTTGTAAAACCACCATCCTCTTTCCTCAGGGTAGAGATAGTCATTGGAGGTCTTACTTTCCCTGTGTCAATCTTATAGGGACTACCCCATGGGTTGGTTCTTAGCTCTTTTCTTACATATCTTTCCCAACTCTCCCTTTTCACATTCTTCATAACCTCTTCAAAAGCCGCTTTTCTTTCTCTATAGATATTTAAAAGAAGATTCCTCTCCTCTACCCCTCTACTCCTCTGGTAATTCGATCTTGCTTTCCTCGCTCCTTTCCTCAGTTCCTCCAACCTCTTGTTCCACGGCTTGTTCCCAATCCTTAGTCTGTCCCTCACCAGTGGTATACCCTGCCGCATCGCCACCTGTATCATACCAGTTATCTCTTTTGCTTTCCGATCCACATCGTCACCTTCCTTCGTAACCTCCAATCTAACCAACTTCTCTCTATACCTCTCCCAGTTTGCCAATTCCATGTTAAATTTCACCTTCTCTTTCATCTCTCTCTCTTTCTCCCCCTCCTGTGCAAGACTGAACTCGATTAAGTAGTGGTCACTCGATGTTTGATTTTATAGCACTTTCCAATCCGTTATATTCCCACTTGCTTCTCGGTTACTTATCGTTACATCTATGTTGGTGTTCGCCCCCATCTCCCTACATATTTTGGTGGATTATTTTCCTGGTTTGCCACTATAAGACGGTTTGCCGCGATAAGCACTTCCAGCGCTCTACCTCTCTCGTTGGGTCTTGGATGTGGCTCCCTCCTCCTATCTCCCCTTGTCCATTTGTTGCTGTGCCACAAATGTGACCTGGTATTTACATCTGCAAAACACACTAGAGTTGTGCCCTCATAGGCCCTAACCACTTCCTCCAACCTATCCAGATATGGTTCATTGGGTGGCGATACTAAAAGTACATATTCAATAATATCCACTTTCCCCCACCCGTCTCCTATTCCACACAGGTTGTATGCTCGTCGCAATACTGGTTGATCTTCTTAACCATTATGCTTCGATTTACCACCATTATCGCACTCATTGACCTTTTTCCCGTACACACTATATTTGCGGTAATAGGCATGTGCGGCACCTTACCTCTCAAGGTATACGGCTCCTGTAGGCAGACAACATCCAGCTTCCTTTCCTCTTCAACCTTCCTCACTTAGTGCAGCACCATCACACTTCTTGCTGCATTCAGTTGCCCTACACGAATCTCAAATGTGTTTGCCAGCATCACGGATGGTGCGTAAACACATAGCAACTTAGCCACTTTTCCCTTGCATTAAAAATAACTCTACCATGTGCCTTCACGAAGTGACTATAAATTTTCACCCAGTCTATCTCATTTCTTCTTTTTACAACTTTCTCAACCAGTCCCTTAAGCTCCTCCTTACCGGTTGGAATATTCAATTATAGAAGCTGTACCCTGTCCGCCAGCTCTGGCACCGGAAATGCTACATTCTGACCTTCTTTGCAGCCTATTCTTACTAGATGCCTTAATGCCACTTGAAAGGTTTTTGGTTCCTCCAGCCTAGATAGCCTTAGTACATCTTCATAATTGCTCTGTATTGCCTCCCGCTCCGATCCCTCACTTCCCTTCTTCGCCTCCAGTGCCACATCAGCCACAACCATCTTATCTTCCTTCTCATTTCCCTCCAGTTTCCTTCCGAAATCCTTGTTATCATTTTTATCTTCCCTCCTGCTTTCAGCCTCCAAGGTGGTCCCTTTTACCCATTTAATTAGTTTCGGAAAGCTCTTCCTCCATCTTGCCTTCCTCAGTGTTTTACCCATCCCTCTATACTTTTCATTTCTTCGCTCACCTTCTTAGTGATCCTCACCTCCTTCTTCATCTTGCTGTATTCTTCTCTCTTCCCTTAATTCCTTACCTCTCAGCACTTCCTTCTCTTTACCTCCTTCCCCAAAAACCTCCGTAATTCTACGATTTATAGCTCTCAACCTCTTGTTTATTATCGGGTTTTGCAACTGGGAAATTAGGGTTGACGCAGCCGCCACCAAATCTCCAGTTGATCCCAAATGCCCGTCGCAAAATTCATCAAGTCGTGACCAGTAATTCCCCACTCAAATTAGACCTTCTTTTATATGGAGGATCCCTTGACTCGAAAATGTTGACACCATATTTCTTCTTCAGTACATCTCGGTCCTTGAATTGCTCCATTACACCTCTTAGCCATAGGAATTCTATGTCCTTTATCCCGCATTCCTCATTACCGTGCCTATCCAACGCCCTGATTATTACATACCTCGCTGCCATGTGGAAGCGCTCTTCTTGTCCATCGGCCCCTTTCCACACCCCGAACCTGAAACCCACTATCTGCAGGTGAACCTGCTTCCTGCAAATCCCGGCCTGGTTGTATGCTTCGAAGAGTACCATCTCCATTATCAGCTCCACTTTTCTGTCATATACTTCCTAAATAATATTTGTCCCATCTCTAGCTTCCATTCGGTGCAGATTTACTTTCCCTTGTATTAGCTCTTAACTTATGATCTGCATTGTCCCCTTTTTAACCGATTCTCCCATGTATTGTCTGTCCACTGCCGTCCGCCTCTTTAGGTTCGGCCCTACCAACCCGATTATTACTCCTTCTCGCATGTTTCCATCTCTTAAATCCACTTTTCCCATATTTTTCCTGCTTCCATCGTTTATAAATACAGTTTTAGAAACCTCTCCTAATAGTCCGGCTAATGCCCCCTGATAATCTTTCAGTACTCTGTAGTCATCGTTCTTCTCGCTTGCCACCCAGGTATAGTTCTTTCCTACCTCACCTTCCCAGACTCTGTATCTTTCTTCACTTCCATACACACACACACACACATCTCTTGGTGAGTAGTCTATCTATCAGATCTTCCTTCCTCATCTGCCCATACACTTCTTTACATTTCTCATCCTCCATTTTCCCTATTTCCTTTAACACTTCCTCCATCATCTTCTCAGTATCTGGGTGTATTACCCTGGCTGACCCAAACATATTCTCTAGCTCCTCACATGACAATTTTCCCTCTTCTATTAGCTTAACCACATTTGAACTATCAAGTGGGTGCTTTACTTTTTTACACTCCTTTATAAACTCCTCATCTCTACCGATCTTCTGCTCCCTCCATCCTAGTTGTCTCACGACCAGATCATTCAACACCACACCTTCTTTATCCACCCTCTCCATCCCCCCTTCCGTCCTTTTGCTCTTCTTCACCTCCACTTCTATTGTATTATTCCTTCCCTCCAGTCTCTTTCTCCCACATCCTTCCACTTTTCTTCCATCTTTGTAGGTCCCGTATCCAAGGCCTCTTCTCCCCTGCGTTCCCTTAACGCCCCATATTGATATCCCCGCCTCGTCTTCTTCTTTTCCCTGTTTCGTTTGCGTGGCCACCGCCTATCCCCCTCTCTTTATCTGTCTATACACAGCTGCTCTACTACTATACCTCCTCATCCTAGTCAGTGATTTCCTCCCTCCCATATTTAAACTCCCATCTAGTGTTTCTCCTAATTTCTTAACTTCCCTAGCTAGATCCCTTATTGCTTCAATCATTACTTCCTGGTATCTATCCATAATCGGTTCTTTCCATTATTCTTCTCAATAACAACTTGTGTGTTTCATAGTCTCTTTTGTTCGGAAACTTGCAAGCCTCCTTCTTAGCCTTGCCCCCGCTCCTCACCGAGCACGGGATACAGATTTCCTTATCTTTACACTCCTTTCTCTCTTGTCCCTCTTTCCCACATTTAGAGCACTTAGCCTCAATGCGACAGTGTTTCTTAATGTCCCAGGTCTCCACACTGGTAACACCTGGAAATCTCGGTGTAATCCTTCACTGAAACACTATTAAATCTCACATACACTTTATCCGCCAGTAACAATTTCCACACCTTAGGACTCACCTCCACTACATAATTAACTGTCCTCCTGTCCCTTGGACCTGTTTTGAACCTTGAATTAAATCCTTTTTTAAACTCTTCAAGCTCCATTTTGCCCGTGTAGTTTTGCCGGAATATGGCGTCCCTTAGCTCTTCTCCAGTCATGTCAACACTCACATCATATACCGTCATGAGTGGATTCCTTAGTTATGCTGGCCTCAAACTGCCACTGTTTATATTACTCGCCCTTATCTCCAGGTAGGCTGGCCTCAAACTGCCACTGTTTATATTACTCGCCCTTATCTCCAGGTAGGCTGGCCTCAAACTGCCACTGTTTATATTACTCGCCCTTATCTCCAGGTAGGCTGGCCTCAAACTGCCACTGTTTATATTACTCGCCCTTATCTCCAGGTAGGCTGGCCTCAAACTGCCACTGTTTATATTACTCGCCCTTGTCTCCAGGTAGGCTGGCCTCAAACTGCCACTGTTTATATTACTCGCCCTTATCTCCAGCTAGGCTGGCCTCAAACTGCCACAGTTTATATCCTTACCAACACTCTCATTCTTCTTTCTTTGGAGACTAATTTTCCAAGTGTTCTCGGAACTACCACTAGAATATTATCAACTTGAAAGATTTTGTTGTTTTATATTCTCAAAGACTTCTCCTATTGCCTCATTCTCCCCATACTCACTGATAGGGGAGACCGGGGATGATTGTCACATGGGTTGGTTGTCACAAAGTCTATTGCTCGGCTGCTAGACGGCACACGTGTTCCGTCTATATAGTGTAGTTAGCTGCCATATTTCTTGGTTAGTTGCTGTTGGTGGCACTAGAGTGTTGTCAGTTGTTCGTCCGCTACAGATAATTTTTCACAAATTCAGTCGGCGAGTAAACTTTTTTGACCCTACTTTTTATTTTTTGTATATTTGTCGGAGTTTACTTCTCTTGCGACATTTAACACGGTTTGAACGCACATATTTATGCAAAGATTGCGGTGTTTATTTTTAAGTCAAGATGTTGTGTTTAGTCTCCACGAATTATTTTACACAAAATGGCGGGATGGGGCAAGTTGTCTCAAGTAGGCGGGGGCTGATTGTCTCATGTGACAACCAACCCCATCTAAGTTTCGGGTTTTATCCTTACAGATTCTGGCACATGGAAAATGCTTCGGGCTTTCAAGAAAAAAACTAAGCGTGGTGAAAGCCTTCCTGGTGTTATATTAAGAGCAGTGAGATGTGTTTTTCGAAACCACAAATCTATCAGACAAGCTGCAAACGAATTTCACATTAACTATCGAACCCTTGCTCGATACTGCAAAAATATATCCCCAAGTGAATTAAATGACGACCAATGGACTGTCCCATCAATACCTGTTGGTTTTCAAAAAAATCGTCAGGTGTTCAGTGAATTACAGGAAAAGGAGTTTGTAGCCTATGTAATTCAAGCTTAAGACATTTACTTCGGGCTATCTCCTAAAGGAGTAAGACATCTTGCTTATGAAGTTGCTGTAGCTAATGAAATTAAAATGCCGCAATCATGGACTGAAAAAAAAATTGCTGGGGTCGATTGATTTTCTAGTTTTTTGAAGCGAAACCCAACATTGTCCATTAGAAAACCTGAGGCAACCAGTTTGGCTAGAGCTTCTAGTTTTAATAAAACGAATGTGGATTCATTTTTCAACAACTTGACTGAAGTAATGACGTGACATAAGTTCCAGGCCCATGAAATATGGAATATGGATGAGACTGGCGTGACTACAGTCCAAACTCCTGACAAAGTGGTAGCTCGGCGAGGAATTAGGCAAATTGGCAGTATCGTGTCAGCTGAGAGAGGTTCTCTTGTGACGATGGTGTGTGCTGTATCCGCAATTGGTAATCATATCCCACCTTTTTTTATATTTCCACGGGTTAACTATAGAGACCATTTTGTTATAAATGGCCCAGTTGGTTCGCAGGGTGCAGCAAATCCCTCAGGATGGATGCAAGAAATCCATTTTTTGGAATTTCTTAAGCATTTCCATAACCACACAAAAAGCACATGTGCGAAACCAGTGTTGTTAGTGTTAGACAATCACGGGTCCCACCTTAGTGTTGCTGATCTAAATTATGCCAAAGAAAATGGGATTGTGATGCTTTCTTTTCCACCTCATTGTAGTCATAAATTGCAGCCGTTAGACCACTCTGTTTTTGGACCACTGAAGAAATTTATGAATTCAGCTTGTGACAGTTGGATGCTTTATAATTCGGGAAAGACTATGGCAATTTATGATATTCCCACAGTGGTATCCCGGGCCTACCCACTTGCAATGACGCCAAATAACATTTGTGCTGGTTTCAAAATCACAGGCATATTTCCATCCAATCGGGAAATTTTTACCGAATCCGATTTTGCGCCAAGTTTTGTCACCGATAGGCCTCAGCGTGAAGACCAAAATATTCATGGCAGTATCTCGGGTCCAGCTGCATCAGACTGCCACACCAGTGAAGTTATTTTTCCAGAGAGACAGGCCAACCCTCCAGAAAGTCCTCAACAAGATCTCCAAGCTCCCTCTAGCAGTGGCAGGACTATGAATCCGGCTCTACACATTCCTCCCGACACATTTCATCCATTTCCTAAGGCAGGTGCTCGGAAAACTACCCATAACAATGCCCGTAAAATACATACGTCAATCTTAACAGATACACCCGTGAAAAAAATCTTAGAAGACCAACAAAAAACCAGGGAAGAGAAAAAGAATAAGAAAGCAACGTTATGCAAAAGGCAATTATTTAATAACAAATAAGACAATAAGTTTAAAAGAAAAATAAGGAAGGACAGTAAAAAGGATAGCTGTGACAGTGAAGACGAAGAAGAGTGCTTCTGTCTTGTTTGCGTAAAACCCTTTTCTAACAGCAAGCCGAAAGAAACGTGGGTCCAGTGTATTGAATGCAAGGGATGGTCTCATGAGAAGTGCACCGCGGGAAATCGTGTTTACACTTGCCATAAATGTTTTCCTGACATGTCAGATGTAAGTGATGATTAGTTGCGAATCTAGAAACAATATTTGTGTGTAGGCCCTAAGCCTAACAATTTTAAGTAACAGTTGTTAAAAATAACATTTATTTTATTTCTTTATGCTGATGCAAGCTTCATTTAAGTTTATTCTTATGAGGGTGCAGCAATTTAAGGTCACAGTAGATTATATATTTGCTGGTATTATATTAGACAATTACGTATATAACATTATATTATCTAAGTATAAGCCTACGTGAGTTATGTAGTTTTGGTGGAGAATTTTCTTTTATCTTGTATTGTAGGGATTTAATTTTTAATATGATCTGGAATTTTGATTTTTTAGGCCATAATAACAGTTTTTGTAGTAAAATGTGTTTTTCTCACGTGATACTGCATCAATTTAACATACTATTTAATAAATCCTTTCCTTATTTTAGGGTTATGAAAGGGATTATAGTAATCAGTGCGGTAATATAAAAGGTCGTAGTTGTAGCGAGTGTTTGAAAAATGCAATTTTATGCATTTGAAAGAGCTGGGACAACCAACCCCAATGCTTGAGACAACCATCCCCGGAGTGGGGTAAGTTGTCACACACTGCAAAAAAAAAATTGGACTCAAATTTCATGAATTTATTCTAGAACAACAATATTTTTTCCTCAGCTGCCCAAAACTTCCAATTTTCTAATACAGTTAAGAAAACTGAGTTATAACTTACCATAAAAATTAAAAAAATTGAGATAGAAAAAGTGTGACAACCATCCCCGGTCTCCCCTACTTCCTATTTACTTTGTAAATATCGTATCTTAATCTAAATAGCACACATTTTATTGTTTTGTTTAAACGGTAAATAAGGCAGTATTGATATTTATTGTTTGAACCCCCTCCCTTTGACTGCAGCCGAATATATATTTCATCATTATGTATCCCACTCCATTATCCGAGGTTTTCATCCTGGTTTGGGTAAAGTGTCTTCATAAATATTACTTTGTTTTTGAGTACTATAAATTAATTCTTATCATGTAAAGTAAGAAACCATATTACAAAATAAATATTGAAATAATTGGTTTGTGTATTATACATTTTTACATTTTGGGACAACAGGTGATATTTTAACAGCTTACTGTCCGAATAGAATTATGCATTTCTCGAATCTATTAACTCCCTAATATACAATCTAATATCGTTATTACCAGTTAAAACCATTCTTGATACAGTATTTGAACTCATTATCGCCTGCCAAATGATATATTATGCACATTAATTACCAAACTGTTGTACTCAATCTGTGTTCTCTGGGAGATCAATGGAAACTTCTAGATCTATTTTCCTGTGGCGTTCAATGAAATGTCTACATTTCTTGCAATAGATTCCTTACTATTCCAATCTGAATTATCAGCGTATCCTAATATCTCACGTTTTATAATCTAATTTCAATTCTTCCCTTTCTCTAGCAAATTATAAATCTAGATTTAAAAATAACGTTTATTTCAGTCCATCTTGTATTTTTAAGCTACATCCAATCCGTACTCTGCCACGCGTATCAGTCAACTTTACATTTTAAAATAGATAATAGCTCAACCAAACAAAACGTAGTCGAGAGTGGATATTTTTTGTCAATCAAGAAATATATCATTGATAAATAAGATTATATTAAAAAAACACCAAATTAAATAATAAACAAATAGGTTGTCCACCAGGTCACTGAGACTTGTGCAGACGTATAGTAGGCCTACATACATTTCGCGTTATTTAACAGGTTGTTTGTTATTTAAAAATATTTCTCACTTCAAAATCACGATGGAAGATTTCTACATAACCCTGTAGGAATATAAATATTGTATAATTAGTTTTATCATAAGTAAATAATAAAAATTGGGATTACTTAATTTTTATGGTTCTTCCCTGGATTTATTACATTATTATTATTATTATTATTATTTAGCACCCCGTCTAACTGCTCGTTCATGTTATACATTTAAGTACTAATTACGCTAATGGGTTAGGGATTGGAAAGGTTGAATTTAGAGGAAGTGAGCCCACATTTGTGTGGAGGGAGAGTGGAAAACCATTTAGGAAAAACCATCCCAGTTCAGCCGATAGAGATTTGAACCTCAATTTCCCCATCCTAGGGAGTCAGGCTCCACACAAATCTAACGCGTTAGCCAACTATGCGACCGAGGCGGGTGATTTGTTACAGTTGTGGGGTCAAAGTAAATGGTCAGAAAAATTGTTATAAGTTAGCATTAATTAAAATATTAACATAATTTTTAAAGTGCCAGCATACACATTTTAAATCAGTCTAGGATTGTTAAAGTTGTTTTAATTATCTACAAATGACGTTTCAACAAGACACACCGCTGTGTAGGTATATATCTTTTCATAGATTTTAAATTATAGCCATCCGTTTTTATTATTTTCAAATGCTGCCACTCATATACATATTTTTTAGAACATAATAAAGTAGGTTAGTGTATTACGCCTACCGTGTTATATTAGTGTGTAAAGAGACCTACCTGTGCTCCAACCATTCCTTGTTTTAAACGTGGAAGATCAGTGTGCGACCAGTTACTTCTGGCCCATGGCTCAATCTTTTGCAGGTCATCAGTGAAGTTTAAATTGAGAATTTGATTGTGTAGAAATTTCCTAACGTTCCATGGCAAGTCGTTATGACTAAAAAAAACAAAAAAATATATATAAACAAACGATTTAAAAATAGTTTGAGGACATATGTTACGCAAGAAAATATTTTAATATCAAAACTGTTAGCTAAAATATGTTGTGCATGAACAAATTACTATGAATTTTCAAATATAAATGAGTCTTAGAGATGATGTAATTTATATGTATGCTAAAAAAAATTGAATACACTTCAATTATGTATGTAACATGCTTCAGTGGCCGCATGGTTTAAAGTGCTACCCTCGCTGTAGACAAGACTGCCACTGATAGGGAGATCGAGGTTCGAATCTTGGTCATGTAAACAGAGAGTGGTTTTCCAAAATCGGTTTCCACTCTACATCCAAAGTAGATGCGGGTGCAAGTCCTCTAAATATAGCCCACATGTAGGCTGAAACAATCTGCATAATTAGTACATAAGGGTAAAACCCGAACGGGTAGTAAGTCACACTGCTAATAAAATAAAAGTTTTTAGCATATTGTATACAATTAATTATGTTGCTTAGATAATGGATTGCTTCAATAAGTTTTTTCTTAACACTGAGTGCTACCTCGTAGCTCTTCCGGTCCATTGGAGCTATTTGAATGAACACTGAGTGCTACCTTGTAGCTCTTCCAATCTGTTGGGGTTATTAGAATGAACACTGAGTGCTACCTTGTAGCTCTTCCAATCTGTTGGGGTTATTGGAATGAACACTGAGTGCTACCTTGTAGCTCTTCCAATCTGTTGGAGTTATTAACATGAACACTGAGTGCTACCTTGTAGTTCTTTCAATCTGTTGGGGTTATTAGAATGAACACTGAGTGCTACCTTGTAGCTCTTCCAGTCTATTGGGGTTATTGGAATGAACACTGAGTGCTACCTTGTAGCTCTTCCAATCCGCTGGGGTTATTAGAATGAACACTGAGTGCTACCTTGTAGCTCTTCCAATCTGTTGGAGTTATTAATATGAACAATGAATGCTACCTTGTAGATCTTCCAATCTGTTGGGGTTATTGTAATGAACACTGAGTGCTACCTTGTAGCTCTTCCAATCTGTTGGGGTTATTGTAATGAACACTGAGTGCTACCTTGTAGCTCTTCCAATCTGCTGGGGTTATTAGAATGAACACTGAGTGCTACCTTGTAGCTCTTCCAATTTGTTGGGGTAATTGGAATGAACACTGAGTGCTACGTTGCAGCTCTTCCAGTCTGCTGGGGTTATTGAAATGAACACTGAGTGCTACCTCGTAGCTCTTCCGGTCCATTGGAGTTATTAGAATGAACACTGAGTGCTACCTTGTAGCTCTTCCAGTCTGTTGGGGTTATTAGAATGAACACTGAGTGCTACCTCGTAGCTCTTCCGGTCCATTGGAGTTATTAGAATGAATAGTGAGTGCTACCTTGTATCTCTCCCAGTCTGCTAGAGTTATTAGAATGAACACTGAGTGCTACCTTGTATCTCTCCCAGTCTTTTGGAGTTATTTGAATGAACACTGAGTGCTACCTTGTAGCTCTTCCAATCTGTTGGGGTTATTAAAATGAACACTGAGTGCTACCTTGTAGCTCTTCCAATCTGTTGGGGTTATTGGAATGAACACTGAGTGCTACCTTGTAGCTCTTCCAATCTGTTGGAGTTATTAGAATGAACACTGAGTGCTACCTTGTAGCTCTTCCAATCTGTTGGGGTTATTGGAATGAACACTGAGTGCTACCTTGTAGCTCTTCCAATCTGTTGGGGTTATTAGAATGAACACTGAGTGCTACCTTGTAGCTCTTCCAATCTGTTGGGGTTATTGGAATGAACACTGAGTGCTACCTTGTAGCTCTTCCAATCTGTTGGAGTTATTTGAATGAACACTGAGTGCTACCTTGTATCTCTTCCAGTCTGTTGGAGTTATTTGAATGAACACTGAGTGCTACCTTGTATCTCTCCCAGTCTTTTGGAGTTATTTGAATGAACACTGAGTGCTACCTTGTATCTCTCCCAGTCTGTTGGAGTTATTTGAATGAACACTGAGTGCTACCTTGTATCTCTCCCAGTCTTTTGGAGTTATTTGAATGAACACTGAGTGCTACCTTGTATCTCTCCCAGTCTGTTGGAGTTATTAGAATGAACACTGAGTGCTACCTTGTAGCTCTTCCAAACTGCTTGAGTTATTTGAATGAACACTGAGTGCTACCTTGTATCTCTCCCAGTCTTTTGGAGTTATTTGAATGAACACTGAGTGCTACCTTGTATCTCTCCCAGTCTGCTGGAGTTATTAGAATGAACACTGAGTGTTACCTTGTATTTCTCCCAGTGTTTTGGAGTTAATTGAATAAACACTGAGTGCTACCTTGTAGCTCTTCCAATCTGTTGGGGTTATTTGAATGAACACTGAGTGCTACCTTGTAGCTCTTCCAGTCTGTTGGAGTTATTAGAATGAACACTGAGTGCTACCTTGTAGCTCTTCCAAACTGCTTGAGTTATTTGAATGAACACTGAGTGCTACCTTGTATCTCTCCCAGTCTTTTGGAGTTATTTGAATGATCACTTAGTGCTACCTTGTAGCTCTTCCAATCTGTTGGGGTTATTTGAATGAACACTGAGTGCTACCTTGTATCTCTCCCAGTCTGTGGGGGTTATTAGAATGAACACTGAGTGCTACCTTGTAGCTCTTCCAAACTGCTTGAGTTATTTGAATGAACACTGAGTGTTACCTTGTATCTCTCCCAGTCTTTTGGAGTTATTTGAATGATCACTTAGTGCTACCTTGTAGCTCTTCCAATCTGTTGGGGTTATTTGAATGAACACTGAGTGCTACCTTGTATCTCTCCCAGTCTGTGGGGGTTATTAGAATGAACACTGAGTGCTACCTTGTAGCTCTTCCAAACTGCTTGAGTTATTTGAATGAACACTGAGTGTTACCTTGTATCTCTCCCAGTCTTTTGGAGTTATTTGAATGATCACTTAGTGCTACCTTGTAGCTCTTCCAATCTGTTGGGGTTATTTGAATGAACACTGAGTGCTACCTTGTATCTCTCCCAGTCTGTGGGGGTTATTAGAATGAACACTGAGTGCTACCTTGTAGCTCTTCCAAACTGCTTGAGTTATTTGAATGAACACTGAGTGTTACCTTGTATCTCTCCCAGTCTTTTGGAGTTATTTGAATGATCACTTAGTGCTACCTTGTAGCTCTTCCAATCTGTTGGGGTTATTTGAATGAACACTGAGTGCTACCTTGTATCTCTCCCAGTCTGTGGGGGTTATTAGAATGAACACTGAGTGCTACCTTGTAGCTCTTCCAAACTGCTTGAGTTATTTGAATGAACACTGAGTGTTACCTTGTATCTCTCCCAGTCTTTTGGAGTTATTTGAATGATCACTTAGTGCTACCTTGTAGCTCTTCCAATCTGTTGGGGTTATTTGAATGAACACTGAGTGCTACCTTGTATCTCTCCCAGTCTGTGGGGGTTATTAGAATGAACACTGAGTGCTACCTTGTAGCTCTTCCAAACTGCTTGAGTTATTTGAATGAACACTGAGTGTTACCTTGTATCTCTCCCAGTCTTTTGGAGTTATTTGAATGATCACTTAGTGCTACCTTGTAGCTCTTCCAATCTGTTGGGGTTATTTGAATGAACACTGAGTGCTACCTTGTATCTCTCCCAGTCTGTGGGGGTTATTAGAATGAACACTGAGTGCTACCTTGTATCTCTCCCAGTCTGCTGGAGTTATTAGAATGAACACTGAGTGTTACCTTGTATTTCTCCCAGTGTTTTGGAGTTAATTGAATAAACACTGAGTGCTACCTTGTAGCTCTTCCAATCTGCTGGAGATAATTGAAAGAACACTGAGTGCTACCTTGTAGCTCTTCCAGTCTGCTGGAGTTATTAGAATGAACACTGAGTGCTACCTTGTAGCTCTTCCAAACTGCTGGAATTATTTGAATGAACACTGAGTGCTACCTTGTAGCTCTTCTAGTCTGCTGGAGTTATTTGAATGAACACTAAGTGCTACCTGGTATCTCTCCCAGTCTGCTGGAGTTATTTGAATGAACACTGAGTGCTACCTTGTAGCTCTTCCAGTCTGCTGGAGTTAATTGAATAAACACTGAGTGCTACCTTGTAGCTCTTCCAGTCTGTTGGGGTTATTGGAATGAACACTGAGTGCTACTTTGTAGCTCTTCCAATCTGCTGGAGTTATTTGAATGAACACTGAGTGCTACCTTGTAGCTCTTCCAATCTGCTGGAGTTATTTGAATGAACACTGTGTGTAAACAATTAGCTCTTCCAGGCTGTTGAAGTGTGTTAGAATGTTTTTACTCAACAATCATCGAATGTAACAACACATCTTCCAGCGCATTATGCTACGTTGCATTGATAAAATATTTTTCTTTTATTTATAATAGGCATATTTCATATTCTTTATTGGTCTATTAACGTTCATTATTTAAATCATAGATTAAATGGAGGTGTGTATTTGTGTTTAAAATTGTATTCGACAACTATATAATTATTACTGTAATCCAAAAGTAAATATATGATTATTATTAACTAATTAACGTGATTATACTGTCAACATATATAATATATATTTATGAGCATCTGGGATTCGAAGCAGGTGTGATCGTGCCTTCATAATTAAAACTAAACTGAAAAAAAAAACACGGGTTTTATAAATATAAGTTACGTATTAAATATATACCACTTATTTGAGAAAGGGTGTGTAAGGGGGAATTTACCTGCATTTGCGTAGAAGTATAGTTCACTTTTTTAACACGTGCAGGTATTAAACACTACTTTCTTAATTACAAGAAGATCTTTTTATTGCGTGATTGGCACCTTTATCCCAGCATCCACCAGTACAAATCTCTCTAACCACTAGACCATGATGACGAGTATTTTAATATTATTTATACTAGTTCCTGTTCATAGTTGGGTTGAAACCTGTTCAACCTGACTGTAGTACCTTATGTTACTATTGTCATTAACTCCCCTAGCGTTCCCAAGGCTAAGATAACAGCGTGTGTGGGCCTGGATGTTTGAACGGATTAGCCGAGCGTGAAGGGAGATCTTTGAAAAGTCTGGGAATACTAGACTGGTTATTGAAAGTTATATACTTTTATACATGCACAGGTGAGTTTCACCAAGAAGAACCTTTCGAACACAGGCCAATCTACAGCGGGAATTCGGCGGAAAGGCTCTTAGTATTTATTGAGGTTGGGATACATTTAATATGTATTTCTAATAACAGATACGGATTGCATAATACATTATATAAAGGAAGATCATGTAGCTAAAGGTTATGCATTGCTGCGCCACAATATACCTGCCGAGGTTTCCAAACACAAGGTAGTCTTACAATATTCTCTCCATCCACGTTCGTATGGATCGGAGGGAGCAATATACAACTTACACAGTGTAGGGCTGAGGTGGAGGTGCGATAGTGTACAGATGTGTAGGGCTTTGAGAAAGGGGAAAAATCAATAGCGGGGGAATGCACAAGAATTTGTCGTCGATATTAAAGTTGTGGCTTGGGGAGAGAGGGGAACTAAATATCCAGTTAGGAGAGAGAGGTCCGGGAAGGGATCGAGCATCAGTATTTCCCAACAGGTTCGCTGAACATTCCACAGGAGGGGACGTCGTGTGGGGGGAGATTCATGACGGTAGTGTCATCAGGAAATTATTAGGAAAGGGGGCTAGAAAACTGACTTTGTAGTGTTATCACAATAAAAGGTGAATCAAGGTAAAGGGGTCTAGAAACCCTTCCTAGAAAAAAAAATCATCTTTCCACGCCATTGAACACAATGCATGTTAAGTTTCCTAAATGTAATCCCTATTAATTATTCTTATATAATCCACAACCCCCCCCCCCTTACTATTATTTTTATTTTGAGTTACAGGTATTATACATTGTTCAAATGGATAACATTTAAAGCACATAATAATAATAATCTACTTTAATATGACGAAATTAAGGCTACCGCCTTTTCTTACACTTAACCAATACAATTATAATGAAGTTTAACAAAATAGTATCTATTATAAAACACACAACAAATGTATAAAAACTAGAGCTAAAATACACAAGGATTATGTAATATGAGAACACACACACACACACAAAGGTGTGATTACGTCTCGCAATCCTCTATCTCATGAATGAGCTTCCACACGCAGATTATTTGCGACTTTGCACACATACCTATTTAAAGAAAAATAAGTCACAGTTTTTTAATATAATTTATTTACTTTATATTTGTGACATTTTTATTTATATATTTAAAACCATACTGACGTTTTAAAATAAATAAAACAAATTTTGTTTGTTGTTTATTATTAAAAAATTGCGATTTGCCACTATTGAAATACTAGTATTATTAATATTAAAATAAGTCAATATATTATATTAAGAGTATCTATGAGAAAACTCAAATTAATATTACATCTTTTAAAAGTGAAATTATATGCTCAATAAAAAATAAATTGGTTATTTATTTTCGGGTATGGTACCCAAACCAGTTTTTATCGTGCATTCACTGGTTGGACAGATCACTCCGCCTGACCTAGTTTTATCGTGCTTTCACTGGTTGGACAGATCACTCCGCCTGACCTAGTCTTAAAGGGGGAGTGTAGGGGACACGAGAAAACGTCAATGCTTTGTGGTATTTAAAGCAAAACTTTTTGGCCAAAATAAAGCAATAATTGTTCCAGAAGAAACACAGAGTTAAATTTCTTCATTTACTGATATCAACAGTTGTTAAATATCTGTTATGAGTATAGTGACATTAGATGAGAAACTTTTAAATGAAGAGGAAAGGTTTCCATTAAATTCCAGGACACCCTCGACAGATATTCAACAGGGTTTAAGTCACTATGTGAAGAAAATTAAACTACATGTTTCTTCTGGAGCAGTAATTGATTTATTTTCTACAAAATATTGTTTTGATATAAAAGTTGCAAACACACTGCTTTTTCTCACATTTCTTACATTCACACCTTAACCTGAAGAGAGTACAACCCCAGATCGATTGATCAATGGAAATTTTTTCCCCACGTCAAAAGGTGGGGGAACTCCCCTTCCAGTCCAGACGAGTCCCAAGCTAGCCTGGAGGGAATCCCACCACAGCTACCCTGGTAAGAGTGGTTCCTGGACCTGTTCCCTCCCCCCTTTCCTCTGCTTCCTCTTTCCTTTGACCATCAACATGTTTTTTCACATCTCTATTTCATCTAAAGACAACTACTCTCCCTCTACTATCCACTGTCCTTTAACTTCTACCCGTTTTTCACCTGTATCTTTCATCGAACGACACTACTAATCATATTTTCACCTGTATCTTTCATCGAACGACACTACTAATCATAATTTTCACCACTGTCAGTCATCATCTATCTCATATTCACCTACTCATCCCTCTCTCTTTCGTTCAGACTATAATATCCAAATGGTTATCTTTCTTAGGGGGAGAATACTATTCTACGGGACAAACATATAAAGAGGATATGATCATTCACAGGGAGATAAAGATATTATTATTATTATTATTATTATTAGCACCGTGTCTTACTACCCGTTCGGGTTATACGCACTTACGCTAATGTGTAATGGTAGGGTGATTGTGAGATGAAATGGAGGACCTACAGTTTAACGTGGAATCCGAACCACGGTGGAGGCCTGGCATTCCTCACATTCACAAGATGTCTTGTCAGAGGTGAAGGAAGGGTTTGGTAATCAGATAAATCTTTACCGGGACCGAGGATCGAACCCCGGCCACCAGCATAGAAGTCTGACACCTTACCCCTAGACCGCCAGGTCACCGACGAGATAAAGATAAATGCTAAAGACTAAAGATAATTAATGTAATTTTATTCAATGTTTATATTTTAAGATTATCATGTGCACTACAAACAGGTTTCATCTCCTGTACTCCCACACAGGCACATAAACAAAATAATAAAATATAAAGTAAGTTTTCATAAAGTATGTTAATAATGAGAAAAGAGATTAACATGTACAATGAATAAGAAGCATTTACACGTAGAGAAAATATATTATCATACGCAATCGCACCTCACCCCAAGTCCTACCATTTTATGAACTCATATTCCTCACTTCCCAGATACGTAAGACCTCATTGCGAGGCCATGAAACGACGTCTAAATCCCTAAACCAAGATTTTATCATTCTCTCGCTAAACGGTCGAATATGTTCATGAAAGATACATCGTCATCGCTGTCACCATCTTCTCCTTTTAAATGACGAATGTAATTTGTTTCATTCTTCTAGATAGTCAACAAACTCCTAACTCGATCGCGTTCTTTCTGGTCGACTTGGTCTTATGCTATGCATAAGGCTTTCTCGTCTAGATTGTCCTCATCGGGCTCATCAACGGTCTGTATGTGAAGTATCTCAGGTCTATCACCACCCTTCAACCTTAAGATGATGCAGGTTTCTGAGTTGCCCTACATAGAATTACTGGGAGGATACATGCTCAAATTACGACTTCCTGGCCAATGGAGAGATCCATTGTATGACTCGCTGTAACGCTGTATATTATTGACCCTCCGTCCATCATCTCCATCCTCCTCGTATACTCCAAACTGAAGGTGAGCTATCAAAACATTTTGAATGCGACTAAACTCTCGTCTGAGGTCACCTTTATACTCTCCTTGAGAGGGGGACTTTAAACACGAGTGCTTCTTCACTACCTCAACGATGTTAGCCACGTAGATCCACAACTACGAGTAAGTAAAACCTTAAAAATTAGACGTATACCCTACTTCCAGCACATCTGATAAGCTTATTAACGAAGTAAGCGTCCCGATACGATGTCTTCCCAAGCTCCTTGTCATGTAATCCTCCCTACTCTAATATATTTGAGTATAAAGGTACTATGATTCGTCTAAACAACCTTACGTATCTTGAACAGTTACATTAATCAACTTGCAGTTGGGGACACGGTACTCAGTCGAATGGAACCGGCCCAACGTACGAGGCCGGGATACGATCTGGGCCCACGCACGTTTCATATAAACGAGCATTAGACTGTCTTTGCCAGCTTCCAGTACTGGCAGATCTCTAAAAATACTGTCGGGGCGCCTCCACGGGAGACCCCTGGCCAATGTGATGGACGCTGGAGTCCGGAATAGCTAAGACCCCGATAAGGTCATCTGTGTGGGAGGAGCGAGGCTCCTCGACATGCAATAAGTGGTTGGTAGTGCGTACCCGTGTAGGGGGGATAGCTGGTCAGGGCACCTCCTCGAGGTCCCCGCTGGGAAACTCTGGGCAGCCAGTCTCAAGAATGGTGATGAAGAGGCGGCAGCCAAGTCTGAGTAAATAGAGAAAGTCCTGGGGCAAGAAGAACGAAGGTTTGTGGAGACCACTGTTCAGAGGCTGAGCTCCTGACTTCCTCATGATTGGGCGATCACTAGGAGGAGCCAAATCCTCCCTCCATCTAGTACCAGTGGAGGAAGGTTTTCTCAATTAACCCAAGGCAGGCTGGCATGTAAGGGCTGGTACTGGTTTTCTCGGGTGCCCAAGTACCCGGAATGGCACCCGTGAACTTCGGCCCACGTCCGGTGAAAAGGGGCCGGTCCCGATGGCTGTCAATGGTTGCACTATAAAAGGCCTCTGAGAACAGATGTTGTGTAGCTTGAAAGCTTTCCGGAAGGCCTCTTCGGAGGTTTAGTTTGGATACGAATGATCAGCTTGCAGTACCCCCTTTAGGATAACATGCTTATATTTACTGATAAAAACGATAACACTGACACCCACTTTGGTGGCCGGCTGGTCCAACAAGCGACTCTGGCAGTAGACTAGAATGCCGATGAAGGGTAGATCGTGGTTTATTTCTCAGTTGGATGTACTGAGGGTGGTTTTTACATAAAGGTTATCCACTGTCCCTCCACTCTAGTGCGGGTGTAATTCCTCTAGATAAAACCTTCTTAATCTATACAACCATTAGCGTAATTAGTATATAAGTATATAGTCCAAACGGGTGCTAAAATAAATAATAATACATTAAATCTCTGACTTTAAACTTGTTTGGTATAGGATTGATCTTTTTGGCATACAGATAGATGGTACATAAAATTATGTCTTCCTTAACGTCTATCAGCCTCATATTGTTAGTTGAGTGTACCCTACGGTTGAATTCGCAGAGTAAAGGATTAGTAATATTGATCCACTGATACTATTGTCTAGTGGTGAATCTTGTACACATCATGTTCTTGGCGTTCGATTGAATGAATCCAGGATTCTAGCCCTCATGGTGCTCTATGTTAATTAACGCTGCTACATTTTTTTCACCATAAAGGTTTTGAACTATACCTTGTAAAACTCTTTGCAACTATGCCAATTGGCAGATGACGCACATAAGGTAAAACTTCTGAAGTTACCTTTCGAAGGACGTACCTAAGAGTCACAGTAACGTTCTTCCCTGCCTTAGCTTTGACTGGTACAGTCCAGTAACCTTTGGAATAGACGTCGATGAGAGTGAGATGATACTTGTATCACTTGTTCGACCGAGACTAAGGTTAGTCCTCGTACGCTGAAATGTCTTTTAGAAAAATGACGTCTAGCAAACTGATTAAGTTCACGTACGATATCCTCCTTAGCAGCTATGATAATTATGTAAATGTCCCACTAGGTACAATCGGTACCTCTTCCTTTCACCATCTTGTGTAGACCTTTACCCTCGAGCTTATCCTTCTCATGGAACATAGTTTCGATGATGCGTAAATACTTCTTCCTTTGAGTAATTTGAAACGATCGTAAGAACTGTTCCTGAATAGATGCTCATTCGTTTGTTCGAGAGTAGACTTACACACGATAAGATTCTCTTTGGTGTCATTTTTTTAGAGCCGTGTCTTATTACCCGTTAGATTTAAACCCTTATGTATAAATTATGCTAATAGGTCTAAGAATTAGGAAGTTATATTTAGAGGAAGTGTACCTAAATTTGCATAAAAGGAGAGTGGAAAACGATTTTGAAAAAACACTCTCTATACACCCAGAAAAAATTCGAACCTTGATCTCGCAGTCATCGATAGTCTAGTTTACTGCGAGAGTAGAACCTTAGACAATGAGGCCACCAAAGCGAGTCTTACTGTAATTCATAGGAACTTTTCTGAGGAGTAATTCTAAAGGTCCTCGGGATATTATTCAGAATAAGAGTATCATCCCTCTCATGAAACAGGATATTTGTATCACTGGCAAGGATTTCTCAACCTTCTCAAGATCCAGTTGAGGTTCCGCAGTCATATTCACCACATTGTTTGGTGCTTATGTGATTAGCTTGAAGGTTTCCCTCGCGACCATATCAGACTACTGTTGCGCATGCATAGCTGATAGACTTCCGTTTGAAGATATTAGTCGCTTTGATGCTATCCTCCACAACCTTTGTCTACATGATGTAGGGTATGAATGTATGAATGAATGAATGAATGAACGAACCCCAGTATTATATCTTAAAGCTTGTGAGACCTAACATTAAATGTAATGATAGTGACATCGTTGATAATCCCTCCAACATGAATTATATATATGCTGTTATATACCATCACTTCAGATTATTGAATAAACAAATGTCATCTAAGTTCATGCGTATGGTGGAAGCTACTCCTATAAGTAGTCAAACTTGTTAAAAACAGTTCACAATTTCGTGAAACCGATTCTTATATATCAACATTACAGATATAATATATCTCGTTATAGGTAGTTAAATTCACTATAAGTGGTTTGTTGTATGGTTAAAGACTCCTCCAACTTGAGAAGCATTAAAACTCAAATAATCTCTGAGTGTTTTCAACTTGTTTAGACTATCTTCCTGCTGATGGGAAAGCTACCACACCTCCTCCATATCTTATTTGCTACTCCTTTCATAGTTGACACACATAGTTCAAGCGTCATCTGAAATCTAGATCAATTAGTCTATCTGCCCTCTGATAATATCATTGATGGTGTTGAAGGCGTGTATTGACTCGTTACTATATTTCACATTCATCCTATTGGAATATGTTATAGGGTATGTAACACTGGCCCGTGAGATACAACTTTTTTTCTGCTGTCTCAAACGTGAAAGTTGATTCTAACTAATCCCAACATGATACATTTAGTGCTGAAGTGCATCACGTACGTGCATCTATCACGTACGGTTTTCATACAAATCCCAAAAATAATGCTAATAAAGTGGATTTTTAATGTAATAAAAAGCATAATAAAATTGAAAACCAAATAAACTATTTATTTCTACTATTAAACTGAGTGCCTACATACCTTAAAAAATTATTGGTGTCTGAAGATAAGAATTTGTTCAATTCTTGGAAGGAGTGCTGCATTGATTTACGTTAATGTCCTTGTTGCTTATCTTCTCTTTTCAATCACAAAGCATAGTCCACTAGCATTGCTACGTTCCACCCTCTCTGTTATCTTCTCGCCATCTTCTTTATTTCCTGATGAAATTTATCACCTTGCTCTTCACTCAGAGTTCCCAAACTATCAGGAAAGTAGTCGAGGTGAAAGTACAAAAAGGATAATTTTAAACTCTATTGCACCCGAAAGCTTGCAGTCTTCTTTACACATTTCTCTCAATTTCCTCATATTGTATGTATTTTACATTTCCAAGGAATTTATTGACAACGTCTTTGAAAGAACACCATGCTTGACGTTATATTTCGTTCATAGTGCCCAAAAATTCAATGTCATTCATAAGCTCTCCAGTCTGAGGTCCATCAAATTCTCCCTTTTTATCTTAGCTTCAGATGAAACGGGAAATTTTCTGCTTAAATACTTGAAGCATAGACCATTCTTGTCCAGCGCTTTTACGAATTATTTCATGGTCCCAAGCTGTATATGCAAAGGAGGCAATAGTATGTTTTAGGATCAACTAGACTGGCACGATTGACTTTCTCTCTCCAGCATTAAACTTCTCTTAGGGCATTTTTTCGTTGTCCAATATTTATCCATACTTCTACTGTACCATTCACATATAAAACAAGGACATGTTGTATACTTCCTTGTTGGCCTAGTAAGGCAACGGAAGCCTTTAGGTCTCTAGACAATAGCCAATGATACTCCTGATAGTTAATATTTTTATAAAACGGATTGAAGATTTTCATGTTTCTTTCAAAGAAACAGAATGCGCAACTGGAATCGAGGGAAATGCACTTATATAATGCAATAAAACTGCTTTGAAACTTATTTTCTAATTGTCAATAAATACTCGCCAGTCATTGTTATCGTAAGCTAGTTCTCCCCGTTGAGGAATTAAACCGGGTGCGTCACAACAATAAACTAACTGGTCTTCCATCTTAATGAACTTACTAAATTCTTACTCTCAGATTCCTGCCAGTAAATGTGGTTTCTGGTGTCAGCAGATATTTTATTTTAACCTTGATCATAGTATTTCCCTCCCGTACTAAATCATTCATCTCGGTTTGAGTAAAAAGCTGAAGCTTATCTTTGTTAGTGAGGGATGACAAATCCTCCTCAACGCTAACATTTTCTGTAGACTCAGAGGAACATGACTGCTCATTGTCCTCTAGTTGAGTCGGTGGGAGAGGTATAAATGGAATTGGAATAAATGGTCCACCTGATGCTAGGGTTTCTGGGTATTTGATTTTTGACTTATTCATTTTGTTGAACCCTGATACATTACTCAAACAGAAGTAACAATTATCGAAGTGATGTTTTTGTTCGCACCATATCATGGGAATCCCAAACTACATAGATTTTCATCTTCCGTAATACCAGTTCCTTAGTCCTTCAACACAAGTTTTACCTGCAGTATGTGGAGCCCAATTCTTATCATGATTTCCAAGTTTAATTTTAAATAACGCAAAATACACTCTCTTAATAAATAATGTCATATTATTTTTCTATCATCGTAACAAGTACGAACCGCATATGAAACATAAATTATCCGGTTTTTTCACACATTCCATCCTTGTAGAGATGAAAGCTATGTTATTGTTAACTATGGAGTAATTTATAGACAACACAAAGCAAAACTAAATATAGCACCGAACTGTTAACTGTTAAGGATGATACACTGCCAATGACCGTGAGTGATGAATAGCAACTGAGGTGTTAGGTTAAGATGAACTTTCCTCCAAGGAGCTGGGTTTACCTTATTAAATATAAATACACATGGCATGGAACTTTTCTCCTGATTCACCGTTGACAGATTTATTTCCCCATTTCATTGTCACGCACAGTCACCGGAACTTTTACACTCTTGTCAAGATAAAAATAAGAAATTCAGGGGTAAGAAAACAAACAAGGGTTGGTTGTTTTGTTGAAATATATCCATGAATATCACTCGTGTGTGCTAAAATTATTCATTTTTAACTATATTTATATCATTATTACCGCAATTAACGACGAGATATAATGTATAGTATCCACTATAATTAATAATAACATTGAATTACACAAAGTATTGACATGTTATGATAAAACCAGTGGCATTTTCGAAATCATTACTTCGTTCTACATATAAATCACTTATCTTCATCAAGACAGCAGAATAAACGCAGGCCAATGTTATTTTATTAACGATTTAATCTTGGTCTTTCTTTGATGGACATTCCATTTCACTTACTCTTTGTATTGATGCTTGTTATATTTTTTGTAGTAGGAAAAACGCTCGTTGAGGGTAGCCATAAATTAAGGCATTGTTTAAATAAGATGTATTAGATAAATAGTAGTTTTGTTGGACTCTAAGCACTTAGAAATTCTACAATGTGGATTTGTGAGTGATCTAATCGTTTGTGTACCAGGTTCGCTACAAATGGAAGTTGGCAGCAGTGATGCCAACAGAGGAGCTTATTCCTGCCGAAGCTCTAAAGGATCATACCGAATGCATATACAGTGGTTCCTGATCACCTAACAAGTTGAGAAACATCGTGATCTTTTGTTGAAGACCCTTACAAACTGTAAATAGTCTTCATGGGATGAGTGTTCATCTACTTACTACACAAATGCGAATGTGCTAAACATGCCGAGAAAGATTTTGTACAATCAAATGTTTGATTTAATATATAGTTCTATTTGTTGACATTTTGCAAGATTACAAAATCACTTTAATATGTATTTTAATGTTTGTATACATAAACTATTTTGTAAAAATCAATATGTGAGTGTTGTATTTACTTAATTTTGTATTTTAAAATTGAATATTTCTTTCTTTCAAATAAATCCTCCAGGAGTGAGTTTGTCTACGTTTTCCAACTAAGTGAGTGACGCTTGAAATGTAATATTCAATCAAAGCACAAAATCATTATAACATGTAATATATATGCATAGTGATATCAATTAAATATTTTCATACAAATGTATTTACTAAAACTGGCCATATAAATAAATATGATTATATATACACTCAATATAAAAGTAGATTAAACATGCGTTTCCATTATTTATTTTATGTAATGTGTGGCTACTCCCCTAACCCGTGGTCTGACGTGTCAGGATGTCTGGCTTAGTAGGATGTGTGGACAGCGGCAAATAATTGTGGGGTTTATATTACAATTGTGTTCGCATATGAGAAATTCTGATGTGCACCTTATTTTTAAAGGAATACGTGACGAAGGATATTTCGCAACAGTAAATAATCGACACATGTTGCAAGACGAAAACAAGCTTAGAGAATTTATTGAGTGAACACATCTCAGTTTAAACTCATCCTTTATTTAATAAAATATTCTATAAAAAGGGATTCCTACAATAGAATTCAATATCCAATCACTGCGAATGACAAATTAGTTACAACATTGAGGTAAGTTGAAACGACAAGCTTATTTCTCACCATTGATAACTTTATTACTATATCTAGCCAAATTTACTACATATTGAAAAATTATTATTTAAAATAAAGAAGAGATGATATTTTATGACCACAAGAAAACATTAGGATTGTTGGACAAGAACTCTGGCAGTAATTTATAAAATCACTGAGGTTAATCAAGTGTCTTAAATTCATTACAAAATTCTTTATTTAAAAAAGTGGTGTTCAAACTAATTTTAAACAAAACTTGTTCAATCCTAAAATGTCAGTGATAGCATGTGTCGTCACTGTTTCCATCAACAGATGGTCTTCCTGAGCTCTGGTTTGAAATGTAAGCCAAATACTCAGGAGACAGACACTTGGGTGTAAGTTACCTTGGTTGAACAAACTTAACATCCCCAGACTGTCCGCAATTATAAGCAGAGTAATTAGTTAACATCTGGGAATGAAATGCACCACTGTTGTGCTGGCTATATATAAACCTACTGTAAGTTTGCGACAGTGGATCAAAATGGGAGTGTTGAAAGCTGCTTAGATTTCTTCTTTTTCTATCTTGAACTATGTTTATAGCAGCAGCCTGAACCCCAGTACCTCTCACAGTGGATACCACAGAGTTGAAGAACGATTGGTGTTCATCCAGTGGTGGTTGTGTGTTTGGGTTAACTTGTTATGCTAATATTAAATAAAACTCCCCTCAACTGTAGGTTTTGTTTCCCGATGAACATTCACTGATTTACTTGGTCCAGAGTTGGTTCCTTCAGCCTGACAGCGTTCATCAGATACTGGTTCTGGCTCAACACTGTTGATCATATTGTGCACTCGGCCACGGTATCCGGCAAAATTGTGGGAGCGGAGTTATGCACGCAAGCTAAAAGTTGTTGATTTTCTTCATGCACATGTGTTTTAATTTTTTAGCAGCGCTAAGATAGTATAATAGCGTTTGTTTGTATCTTATATATGCATCCTTAACATTCTCCCATTTGCCTTGGACAGATTTTTCTAAAAAATTAGTCCAAATACCTACATGAAAATGTAAAGATATTGTGTGGGTGTGTGTGTGTGTGTGTGTGGTGTAAGTGCGTGTGGGTGTATGTGGGTGGGTTGGTGGGTGTGGGTTGGCACTTTAATGACATTATTATTATTATTATTATTATTATTATTATTAGCACCGCGTCTTACTACCAGTTCGGGTTATACGCACATACGCAATGTGTAATGCTAGGATGGCTGTAAGATGAAATGGAGGACCTACAGTTTAACGTGGGATCTAAACCACGGTGGAGACCTGGCATTCCCCACATTCACAAGTTGTGATTAATACACGTCTTTTCAGAGGTGAAGGAAGGGTTTAACAATCAGATAAATCTGTGCCGGGACCGAGGATTGAATACCTTACCACCAGCACATAAGTCTGACACCTTAACTCTCTTGAATGACAGAGTTAGTGTAGTAATTATATGTTGTTTACTTTTTTCAGATATTTGGGTACCGGGTGTACTGTATACGAACTCCATTTCATCTTTAAATCAGGCGTTTCTACAATAAGTGGAATAATCAGATAAGTCTGTATTGCAATATGGGATACGCTGGTTGAAATAGAAATGCCCAATCTTTACAGATGAACATTGGAATGAAGTAGCAGCACTGTATGAAGTCAATGTTAATTTCCCTCACTGTTTAGGAGCTATTGTCGAGAAGCATGTCGGGATAACGAAACCTACAGAATCAGACAGGCTATTTTACAACTACAAAAAGCTATATTCTATTGTGTTATTTGCTATAGCTGACACTCAGTACAGGTCCATGAACGTGGATGTAGGCTCATATGGCAATCATTGTGATTAAACTATATTTGAAAGATCAACGTTCTAACACAAGCTAGAAAGTGACAATTTAAGTATTCCTAAGCCTAGGCATTGCAATGACGTTCAACCAAAATTACTGCTCGTGTTTTTTCCGATGAATCGTCTAGTCTTTCAGAAACAGTTGTTCAGCCTTATGTGGGGAAATTTCTTACAAGGGAGAAACATATCTTCAACTTTCGCTTGTCAAGAGCTGGAAAATACATTGAGTGTACATTTGAGATTTTGTCTAACAATTGATGAATATCTCAAAGGGCCATGAATAAATCATTGGATTAAGCAGTAGATACCATCAACGCCTACACAGTGTCACACAATTTTGTGCGTAAAAGTGATGGATACTCTTTTGACGATACTCTGGTGGTACAAGGACTTGAAGACATAACAATACAGCCTATAAATGCACGTGTACCAAGGGAAAAAAATTTTGTGAGGGACAATTTAGCTGTGTACTTCGTAAATGAAGGAACAGCCGCAGGACAAGATCCAATTTTGTGAAGAATCGATGTGAAAATTGTCGTAAAAGACCAATTTTAATTGTTACGAATTATTTAGTTTTTGGTGTTCATGTGCTATACATATTACAAATGTTTGTGTTTTATTTCACACAAAGAAGTGAAAGGTGTTTTAATATGTATTAATAAGATTTTGAAGGTATTAGTTACCAACACACACAGGCCAATAATCAGACCAGCAATTGTACATGTTCATAGCTTGACGAAAATAAATAACATACAACCTTCGAAGCTTCGCTTGACACATTTAACTAATACATCACTAGAATAGACTTCATTGATCAAAGGTTCTATGTATATAGGCATTTCCTCACCTGACACATCAACGATTGCTTCTTCGGGTAAATCCTCCCTAGCTTCCACAGGCACATCAACAGCATCTGTAGAGGAATGCGATTCAAACTCAGACATTTTTATCACAAACTATTCCTATACGTTACGTTTCACCTCGAAATCGCTCCAATAGTAGATTGATAGCGCGATTTATTCCCTCTCATCTGTAAGCGTATATTTGACACAATTTATTTCATAGTCAATGTGTGTCATTTTTCCCGCGTGACCAATAATCTCGTCAATAGATACAAGTGACTGTTATAGGCCGAGTGTGTGGTATTTTTACCTCATGATATTTTTCCTCCCTGTGTGGAAGCTCCTGTTTGAATTGTAACGATGTTCCAAATAACAAAAATATAAAACCAACAACCCGGTAATATGGAGGCTCTACACTCACCAAGGCTGACCAAGACATCTCCCCGTCGTATGGGACACACGCGCACCAACAAATCGATTCCCGTGGCTTGGATTAACAAGACTGAGACGCGAACCAAACCAGTGCCTCGCAGGAAGTCCAGGCCCAGCCCACAATAATCTAGTTCCCAACCTGACTTCGCTAACATCCGACTCCGCTTCTGGGATGTTCTAGTTTCACCGAGTAATTGTTGGGCTATCCGCGATACGTCCAGAGCGCTAGTCTTCACCCTTCCTTTTGTTCTGTGTATTCCCCTTCCTTTCCCCCTCTTCTGAGAACGTGTTTGGCCTGTTTGTGCTATAAAACAGCGGGTGATATTTTGAATGTCACTCATTGTATCACTGGCTCTTACCAGGTGAGGGCGCTGGTTTAGAACTAATATTTGGGGATATTATTCAAAAGTCTGTTTGGATTTAAATATGGGGTGGGATATTATTCAAAATTACGATTTGGAGCTTCTTTAATATTTTCATGTTTATGAATGGGGATTCTAATATGATTTGACGTGGGTGAACCACGGATTTATAATAGTAATTTTCTAGGGGAATTCATGTTAGACTTAGTACGCCTTTTAACTGGAGGTGCGCCCGAGCCTTTAACTTAGCGTATCTTAGCGATCGTTTGATAAAATCTTGGGTATTTTAAGACGATATACGTTCACTTAGTTATCAGGGTATTTTATGTGCAATTGTTTGATTAGGTTATCATGGGCGCAACGAGAGTTTGCGGAACTTATTGTACACATCTAAAACATTATTTGTGATATTAGGTTATGCTTCGTAACTTAGGATTAACACTCAACGGCCATTGTTGGGATCTGTCTATAAAATATTCGGCCACTAAGTCATGTATATATTTATAGGATTGTAAAGTTAAATTTAATGGGCACTTTATCTTGCATATTTAATTTAAACGCCAGTTAATGCTATGTGCACTCAAAACTAAATGTGTCAGCCATCTTGTGTTTATGGATGTAAGTGCGACCTTGGGCGGTAAATTTGAATCTAGACATCAAACATTCACTCTAACGTTCCCTCTGTGGGGGGGGAGGGGTGGTGGTAAATGTTTTGTATGTTGTGGTGGCTCAGACAATATTTTGCCAGACTAAACGTAGGTTCATTAAGCCTCTTATGTAAACTATACTATTGTATCAACTCTATCATTGTAATTTATCCAACTGAAATAAAAACTATGTTTCTCTTGTGACCTCATGGTTGTTCTTTGGGTACGCTTCCTGCACTCTATGTGAGCGTCAGAGAATAAATGTATCTTAGCAGATAAAATTCACGCGATAAAATAGTTTTCATGTGAAAGAGTACCAAGTGATGTCCCTAAAGTAACAAATATTTCTCAAATCTAACAATATAAAAGGGTGGATAAGCTGTACCCCCACATTTATTCAGATATAAATTACTTCGTTACTAAACCAATGTATCAAACAATTTGAAGGATTTACTTTATTTTGTAATTTTAGAACATGCATTAAATGCCAAATGTTTTGCGGTATTAACTGCTATAAAATATTTAAAATAATGCATTTATTTACTTTTTCATTACTTTATTATTTTATTTCTAGGTTTATGGCAACCACGGAGACATTTCGCTCATTGGTATTTGAGTAGTTAATATGACTACCTCTCACACCTCCAAGGCTATCAATTAACTTAATTTCCACATCTGGTAGATTTACCGTTATTCCCCCACCCACACACCCCTCTCCCCCAGATCCCCGGTATCATTAGAGTGCCACCACAGTATCCTAGGGCTGATGGGTTTAGCCAATTTTATTTTTATGTCTGCTCATTAGATTTTAATGTGTGCCCCAAGGGTTTTTGGTAGGGGAGCGTGCAGTCTTGGGCACTCCTCCCGCGACGTGATGATCCATGAGGAAGGGGGGAGTATCTCCTCTCGGTGATTGTCTAACATAAAGTGTGAGCTATTGGCAATGTCTCGCTGTGATTTTCCCCAACCCCCTTTCCACATCCGGGTGCGCCAGGGCATTACTCGGTGTCTAAACATGTTCAAACAGGAAAATACGGGCTAGCACTGGCTCCACTGTGATTTTCCCCTATCCCGTTTCCACATCCGGCATCGATCGGGGGTGGGGGTGGTTTGAATATATAGAGGTAGGTCACTTGGTCGAATATTTATAAGAGTCTGTAGAGTGGATCAAGATGGACAAGTTAAAGCAGCTGATAAATATTGTTGACGCCATGCAGACAGTAAAATTGTGTGATCTAATCGCTGATCAAAAGTACTCGGTACTCGGTGGATAAAATAAAAGCAGTCGATGCAAAGTTCAGGAGACGCCTAATAGCATATCTAGATGGCAAACTTTGTGTATTTTAGCCCTGTCGTTTGGGTACTTTAACGGATGAAAACATGTGTAATCTTAATAATGAAAAACTGATATTTACCTGCGCTGGAGTAGAACCAAGTACACCTACAATTGTGAACTTTGAAAGCGTTTAAGAGACATGCAGCAGCATCCAGCTGTTGAAAACACATCTCCACTGTCAATTATAACACGTTTATCATTAGTGAAAGAGTTAAAGACGTGTACCATTGAATTGCACAGTGGACAGGTTAAAGACTCAGCAAACCTTCAAACGCGTTTAGTGGTCAGTTATGCTCACCATGCTTAGAACCAGCTATATTAGTTTAATGTTTGTGGGTAATACGATTGCGGGGCGTTTCTATATGAATGTAGAGAATTTTCACAGTGTGGTGGTGAGCGACAGACATATAATTTACAAAGTAGTGAATCAAGACAGAAAGGAGCAAGGATATATTGAATTGTGTAACTCTACCTGTCACACGATAAGCGCGACTGAAGTACTATCCTACGAGAGAAACGAGGAGTCTTACATGTGTGATATGACATGTGCTGTGTACAATTTCAGCAAAGGGGACGTTGTGACGGTGTTTCCCAGGCCTCCACTACCCTTCCGAGCTCCACATCACCTGACACAGCCCTTCATGACGCCGCAGCAACCGCCTTCACCTCCAGAGTCATCAGCATACCCGCCGCCAGAGTCACTTGAGTACCAGACATCAAAGTACTCACGACCAGAGTCACCCACGTGCCTGCTGCCAACGTAGGAGGAAATAACGTCTGAAGAACCCATAAATCTCGAAGATTTAACAATGTACAAACCTTATTCAAATGTTAAAATTATGGGTGAAACGCCCGATGACTACATAATCAGTCTGGGCAGTTTCGGTAACGTCTTCCTTCCAAAGTCTGTCTATTATTTGGACTGTAAGTGATTTAAATCTAAACCTCACTGTATGATATATCTTGGAGGTCAAAGTTTGGTGTTAAGAAGTGAATTAAAAAACCAAATGCGGTCATGTTGCCGTAGTCTTATTTCCCAAACTTTGCTAACGTCATCGGAGCTAACGGCGACATGTCATACAATAATTTAATTACGCTAAAGGGATGGGAATAATGAAAGTATATTTGAACGGTAAGTGTATCCGCATTTGTGTGATGAGAGAGTTTTAAATACCCTAGTTTAGTAAGGAAGTGTTCGAACACCAAACGCATCATCCAACCATACCAGACGAGCTCCGCTTAGTAACTTATACATCTCACAAGGCCTAAATAATATTGATGATAGTCATTTTTAAAAACTTTATGTTGTTTCTGTTGTATGCTATGAATGTTTTAAATATTATTTATTAATCCCTCGCTGTCTGTCAATATATAACTAGTAAGAAATAATGCTATTATTTTTTTTTAAATCACTGGAATCTGTTGTTTGGGAATCCTTGGAGAATCAAAGACAAGAAGGAGATGATAACATTGCCAGAATGAAATATAAATTAGCCCAGAATAGTAAATGTTAAGCTTTATTGATAACGCATGTGTAGTTAATATAGATTTAGCAAAAAAATAATATTTGAGCTATAGGATATGCATAGAAAGGAGAAAAAAGTAGATAAATAATATTATCATTTTAAACAGTTTCACTACTTAAATATTGGTTTATAATTTTAACTTATATTGACTTTTTCATCTATAAATTGTAATCTTTGTGACGTTAGATTGCTATCCAAAGAGAAGATAAGAGTATTTTTAATCATTTTAGAAAAAATTGTTTTATTCTAAATGTTTAAATTTATCCATAATGTTTGAGACTATGGCCCAATCTCTACAATGTCACGTTATTCTTTTCGTTAGGGCTTAATATAAGTTTAAGTGATAACATCCGATATTTTTGATTTTACAATGTTTGTTTAGCGCTAATGTCCACATAAAAGTGCTTGTTAAGTTAACGCGAGATCTACCTTCTGGTTAGCAAACATAACGTCTACATTAACAACGTTAAACATTCCGCCATTTTGTTTCAAGTCAATTGTTTTTATTAAAGCTAGGTTACATTTATTTGTATTATGAAATGAATGATTTATTGTTTGATTATGATGACTTTGAAAATGAGTTGCAAGTTTTAAGTGACTAAAGACCGAAGAGACACAGTAATTGGAACGAAAAAATTTCCTGAAATTTTTTAACGAGGAAGAATCATTTTACGTTTTCGTTTAAATAAAATTAAGTTTTAGAAATTCTTAAAGTGATTTGACACCAATTAGAATTGTTTATTTAAATCGTTTGTTTGTATTCATCTATTTATTAATTCAATTAGCAAAACTTCCTCTTCTTTGATAAAATTTAAATTTCGTGTTTGTTATTTTTAACAAAAGTTTATAAATATTGACAACGGTTATATATATATATATATATATATNATATATATGTAAGCTAATTTATAAAGTACCATTTAAAGAGTATTTGAATATATTGTTTCAATTTAAAATATGTACAAGAAACAAAACAAAATTGACTAGAATTAAAATAAATATACAAACAATTAAGGGACTAAAAATAATCAGGAAGGTGGAGGATTGTACTGGTGAATAAAAAAATTAAAATGTATCCCGGGTGAATAAAATAAATTAATTAAGAAAAATTGCGTATTTTCATGCAGAAAAAAAATTGAAAAAATATCAAATCTTTGAAAAATGGTAGATCAGTGGAATTGTCTAGAATGAAATAAAATAAAATATTATTATTCAGCCCGTCTAAATGATCACCTTTTAGTCGTGGCTAGCGCATTTCCAAGGACTTTGATATCCAAATGGCAACGTAATATAATTATCAATTATCCATAGTTTGTTGTACACAGGCCGGTAGAATTTATTCTGCGAAACGGTACATACAGTCGCAAGAATTTTTCATATAATTTTGTGCTGTAGCGGTATATATCTTTCCGTGGCCTGTTCGGTGACCATCGCTTTCAAAACGTCAAAATTAATATCTTACCGGTTGCCATAATTTATGGTGATCCCGCGAACTTTGTACACCGTTTTTGCTTTGGCATGATCGCCACCGACACAAACTCGGTACGCGTAGTTCTTGTGACCGCCAGAAACAAAGGCGCTAATATAGCTTCCTGGACCGTAATCTTGAAGTTCGTCAATGAGGTCACCTAAAAAGTCTCCGGTCAGTGGACTCCAATCGCCGGGGCGTTACGTGAATAAAACGCTATCTGTATCGTGATACAAAACGCGGTCCCCCAATTTTTCAAGGATGCTGTATAAGTGCAACTTAGCCATTGCAGTTGTGTAGCAAGACACCGCCACACTCATGTTAGGGTTAGGGAGCAACGCGTCACGCGCATCCTTGTAATTGAGGAACATAACCTCATCATTTACATCAATGACGCTGTTCACGGTGATGTACGGATCCGTCAAGGTACTTGTGGATACCTTGATAGTCGTTGACAATGGTTACGTGTGATAAATCGGGTTCTTGCCCAAACTTTCCCCTTAGTGAATTTAAAAAGAGTTTAGCAACGGTGCGGAGATTGGGGTTTTTACAAACAGAACCGAAATCGAGTTTTGCCCCTTCTCTTTCTTCATAATTTTGAATATAAGCTAACTATTTCTCTTGTGAGGTACACCCCTTTGGCCATCCAATGGCTTCTTGTTTAATTTTCAAAAAAGTATCAATGTACCCGTGAAACAATCCGCCAGAACGTGTCTGACGATCGTTAACAGAAACATTGTACTCCCACACTTCGTTTACGGCTTCAATTGTGTAGCCTTTCTCAACGGCTTTCCGGATCTTGTCAATCACCCAGACGTCTGTCAACCCGCGATATTTCTTGTCGATATGCTGACATGTGCCAAAGTTTTCCCCTCCCCACATTTCCTGCACAAGATGAACATTATCTTGTCATGCATCTGTTTAGGCAATACAGGCATGAATAAATCCCGTGGAGGAGTCATGGTAACTTTGGATGTGCCTTCTACTTGATCTATAGATGTACAATTTAGTTCCAAGTCAATTTTAGGGTGGCCGCTGGGATATTTTTTGTACTTGCAAACATAAGTATACAATGAACACACGTACAAGTACTTGATCCTCTCTCCATAAGGAAGGTATGCTTCATGGAAGAGCTTAATACAATTTGTACATCCGCCAAAGAATGCGTCCCTGGGACTGAGGGGCTCTTTGCTGTACACCTCCTGCTGGAGTACAAATTGTTTCAAGTCCTTGTTTGTGCGTTTCATCGCATTAAACATACACTCCCACATCTCTACGACCGTGTAGCCGGCATTCTTAAATTTTTCCATGCAGGCCATAATCGCTTCATAGCGCGTCTCTGTGGTCTCATGGTGGCTGTTTTTGATAGGGGTGGTCCTATCCGGATAACACTGAGGGCAACCGTGCCAATAAAAGCCCCAGAACTGTAATACGGTGGTGGTATCTCTAACTTTAACAACGCCGTCTACACGTCGCCCTAACATATAATCTTATTGGCCGTTACCCGCATAAGGATAGAGAAACTTCGTTGGTGGGCTTCCCAGCATAGCCGTTGTACAGCGACGTGCTACTGTTGGTCCGTACACCGATAGCCACCATTAGGGATGATAACAATGGTATTATCCTTGAGATGACTTCGGCGGTAAACCAACACGGCCACTCCCACGATCGTGCACGAATCTCTGAAGGGATCCACCTTTGCTTTTTCCATGAACATATCTCAAAACTTTAGGCAGGCATTCCATAGGATCTCTACATCTTTCACGCAATACAGTTCCAACTCACGGTTAAAATCAAAGACATAATTTTCTTTGACCAGTGCGTCATACTACTTCTCAAAGTGATCCTTTCCCTCAACTGACATCTCACCGATGCCGTAGTCCTCCTTTGGTGGCAAGGGATCCCTATACCCAACGTTGTTTTCTTTTTTATTGAAAAAATGGGGGAAATGTCCCTGGTCAAAGACTCATCCAAGCCGTATATTTTGTGCATCTTGGCTAGCGACATCGGGAGAAATTTCAGTGAGTCAATAAAGTTTAGCGGACTGTAACGCATGGACATGATTTTCCCACAGTTCATTATGAGCTCTGGAGTCCATTTTTTTACATCCAACATATATTTTAAAATAAAATTTCCATCATAGTCCTTGGAATTTTGGGCTAGGAGGGTGATGTCCTTAAATTTTGTTTTTTTAATTAGCTCTAGAAATCCAAAAAAATTGGGCCATTGTAGCTCACCCTTGAATATACGAGTCCTATCGCCCCCACATTAGGTGCAATGATGGTCATTTACATCGATATGAAGGCAGGCCTCGCAACACGTCTGCGCGACACAGGGGTTAAGTTCGAGCAAGTACGTGCTGGCCGCACATTGAAGAAGTGTTTATGGTCTGCATTCAAAATCATAGAATACGAACATGAAATTGCTCTTTTCCAATGACGGTTTGGATGGGGCCTGCTTCATATAGCAGAAATGATCAAAAGGACGATATGTATCGCATACTATACAAAAAGTCTTATAAAACCTGTGTGAATAATTTGACTTTTCCAAATTGAAAAATTGATTACAGACCTCACAAAACTTTATGACATCACAGATCGACATGTGACCTCTGCAAACATCGGGACGCTTATGGTTATCAAAACAAGTATGATTTGTGAACCAACACCCGCAGTCTTTACAAGTCACATTATGACTTCCACTACAAACCGCTTTAGCGTAGCACTATTTGCACACGGATTGGCATTTTTGCACATTCTTTTTACTGAACGGCGCACGACACTCACGGCAAAAGTACCCACACTTAAATTCAGCTGTCAAGAATGTTATGACAGTAAAATGGTTTTGCTTATCATCATGAAAATAAAAATCAATGTAGAACTTACAGGTATTTTCGGGAGGGGTAGGTCCCTCATATAGGACCTGCCACCCCCAACGTTCCCTGAACACTGTGATTTTGTATTCGGAGAGGTAAGTTTGAAATGGTTTCAGTTCAGTTAAGCCACCACCTTTCAATAAATTCTCACGGGAATCACTACATAGTTCCTCTGATTTTAGTTTTTGGATATGACGACCCCTTTTGATTTGTCTAAAGGTGTTCACATCTATGCATCCTGGCTCTTTTTACTATCACATATAGGTTTGGCGACAACCAATGCATGGGCAAGGCAAAGTGTGTCGCCATTTTTTTTCATAATTATTTCTTGGTTTTTACGGCTATATATGCTAGGGGGAGAGAGTTTATGACATTTATGATTACCCCTCCCCCACGGCTCTTTAAAGTGGATTAACTTGACTTACAATGGGGCCGAGGTGAAGAACGAAGCTTTAACATTCGTTCTACATTAGAGAGCACACAGCCTGTGCGTCAAACTGATCTGCACGTCTAAACGCAACAAATGCAAGTCTTAACGAGGACTCTATGCTGTCTAATAGCAGACCTAAGTGATCCTCAGCGCTAACTCCTTGATCCTGGAGACTCCCTAACAAAGCATTGATTTGCTTTTTGAGCAAGGTTTGAGCATCATGGCCGCTTTCTGGCGTCCCTAATTGTATGATCAATTCATAACCGACATAAAAAAAACGCTTTAATTTTTTAATTCTCTCCTCAACGATACGAAGAGATATACTTTGGGACAGTCCTCCCCCAACCTGATTTACCGGGCCACTAATTCTGAGTGGAAGTCCTGATGAGGGGTCTGCTGCTGACAAATCCTCCGCAAGGCAATTTATTTGTAGTGCAGATCACATGACTTGACGTATGAATATGTTAATTTGTGGGATTCTGCCAGTTTAGAACATTAGCTGTACTATTATGGTATAGGTATTGATAATATGTATAAATGTGCCAGATTCAGATCACAAGACTTGACGTATGAATGTGTTAAATTGTTGGGATTCTGACAGCTTTATAAAATACAAACTTTCGTTTGCATTCAACATCAAAGTTGTGGATCACATGATTTAAAGTAAAGACCGTTCGTCCCACTATAGCTGTCATCTTGGATGGCAGTAGATTAAGAAACCCGTTGCTAATGATAGGGCGGGAGGAGGGAAAACAAAGATATTTAATCAAGTCCTTAACTTTAACGCACATAGAGAGTAAAAGTATAATCTAGTATAATCTAATTTTCCATAGTTGGAGGTGGAAAACGATTTATGAATATTTACCCCGAAGATAAATTTCTGAGTCGTTAAACCCTGACCTTTCCATAACCTGATTCTAAAATGGAAACTTAAAGGAGATCTGGCGCACAACTCTGGAAAATTGAGATAAATTCGCTTAGTAAATCTAGTTTATTAAACATTAATTATTTCTTGTTTTAAATATCAGACATGTAGAACGATGGGAGGCTGTGAGTGTGTGTATTGTAAACGGACGCACCCGGCAAAAGATATTGGGTTCGAATCTGTGTTGGGGGATTTGAATATCTGCCAAGGTGTATTGTTGGTAGTTCTCACTAAATGGTTTCCCACTCTCCCTCCACGTAAACGTTGGAATATTTCCTTACTCCCCCTCCACGCAAATGTAGATTCAACCTTCCCAATTCCTAATCTTGTTGGAATCACGTTTCTGCTTCTTCTTTCAATCTGTTGTAATATTTGGTTTGGTTGAAGTGTACATAGGGAAGAGCAAGTCTCGTAAAGATTGTTAACTCTCTAAAAAGAGTGCAGAGTTATAGATACCCGCCTCAGCGACTCAGTTGGCTAACGCGGCAGATTTGTGTTGAATTAGACTACCGAGGATGGGGGAGATCAAGGTTCGAATCTATGACGGGTGAACTAAATACTGTTTTCCGCTCTCCCTCCACGCAAATTCTGGCTCACTTCCTATAATTTCAAATTTCCCAATTTGCAATCCATTAGCGTAATTAGTACTAGTACTAATTAGTACTTAATCGTTTCACACGTACATGGTGACAGTAGTTATCAAACAAGACAAATGTTGGTAGGCTTTTGTCGGGAGATCGGCCCCACCAGCGCTTTATCGATACTAGTTTCCAGCTTGGTTCGCTACAGTTGAAATTTAAAAAAAACACGTGTTAATAATGATAGATATTATAGCGTACTGGCCTTTTTGCTATTCAAACTTAAACTATTATATTATGTGTTCGTTAATGAGTGCAGTTCAGAAAATATTTTTTTTAATATACAACCAAATCTATAAAGGAATAAGAGCATCATCGGGTACCACGTGTTAGCTAAATAAATGGTGACGGGTGGGGGAGTTGAGGGTTCAAATCCCTGTTGTGCGTGTGTACTGAGCTCGGTTTCCTCACTCATCCTCCACGGGTTGTGTCCCAGACGGGTAGTAAGACGCGGCAGCCTTAATTATTTCTTGTTTTAAATATCAGACATGTAGAACGATGGGAGGCTGTAAGTGTGTGTATTGTAAACGGACGCGCCCGGCAAAAGATATTGGGTTCGAATCTGTGTTGGGGGATTTGAATATCTGCCGAGGTGTGTTGTTGGTAGTTCTCACTAAATAGTAAACGTAAACGCTGGAACATTTCCTTACTCCCCCTCCACGCAAATGTAGATTCAACCTTCCCAATTCCTAGCCAATTAGCGTCAATTTTTTTT
>CABFOV010003121.1:0-15791 GCA_902141375.1 Timema poppense
CGTCTTGGAGGGTCCCACAGTCTTTTTCTCTTCTGGCGAGAAATCGGATAATCACAGCGGATCCGATCAGGCCAAATTACCCGCGGCGGCGAGTGACCAAGGACTACCGTGCGAGACCTCTGGTCACGGTCCCGCGACAAGAGTAGGATCCTCCTCGGACACGTCCAGAGCGGTCTAATGGCGCCGTCACTAATCGATCGGCGCATATGGGTCTTTTCGTAAAAAAGAAAACACAGTGAACACGACACGAAAATAAATACATACAACGTGTTTTGATACACGTGTAGTGTTTACCGGTGATTTTTAATTTTTAAATAGATAAAAGGTATTGATGGTGGAATTCGAATAAACCTAATCTAACTTCTAAAATGCAACACAAAATCTCTCCAGCAGGTAGTCGAACACAGGTCTCAGATACCCTTAGAAATGGTACAACGCTTCATAGTATCTACTTAGTATTCTCAGCAAACACTGGAGCACAAGTTTACATTTTTATTTGAGTATTTTACGTAAACTTCCCAAATACACAACTTAAATCAATGGTCAAACTGACAAATTTTTATCAAACGTTATTGGTTATAAAGTTTAAAAAAAAATCACTAGTTTCAGTGATTACATTTATTATTATTATTATTATTATTATTATTATCAATGCCGCCTCTCAATCGTAACTTATAGATTTTAGAAAAGTAAAAATTCAATTAATATTGACTAAATATTCCTATTCTAAGGGCCGGTCTTATGACTCCTGGATAAATATTTTATCTGGTCGTTAAGCTGTTATTATGCTTGCCAGATAGCATTTATCTGCCAGACAAAATATATTTATCCATCAGATTCTTATCGAAAGATTTAAGTAGGCCCTACCTGATAACTTTTATCTGAAAGTTAAAATGGTCGTTGCCATAGTGACGCGTTGTTTTTAATGAGGTTTCGCCTATCAAAATCTGTTTTAGGTTAAAATATTGGTTAACGTAATTAGTAGGCATAAGTACAGGCTCTAACTACACATAAAGTTAGAACATTTAATTCATACTTTTATAAAAACTGACAGGCTATTTGTAGAGTTATAGTTAGTTATATAAGAACAAATTATTAAAATGTGAGTACAATAAATAACATTTTGTAAACGTTGCACCCAACTATTGACCACATTTTGGCAGACACCGAAATTAACACTTGCAAAACAACCTAGCTTCTGCGCCCACGTGACGCCATCTGTTTCCTCGCACTCGTTTAGCCGCCATTATTTAACAAATGTTGAGCGTTGTAGCCACTATCGTACTAGCCAGGTATTAGCGGCAGCACAAGTGTTTACGCACGCGCACACCAGTAAAAACAGTACCAACCTTGAATTTTCTGCATGAAAATATATTTATCCTACAGATATTACAGATATTTATCCAGCAGATAAATTCAGTTCATAATATGCGTAAAATATTAAAGTGGCTGATAACCTTTATTTGTTCACTAACTTTATTAACCTCCCGATAGCAATATATATCCGGTATTCATGAGACCGGCCCTTAGTTTAATATTTTTGAAATTTAAAATTTTGAGCTTATAAGCTTTAGTTAATTTTTTTTCAAAAATTTTAAAAATCTATTATTGAAAACAAAAGGAATCATTGTCGAAATGAATAGCTTAAATTTGAATGATAAATTAGATACGTGCACAAGCATTAGCGTAGAAAGGAAATGGTAAAACCACTGATAAATCAGAGGTGGAAACAATCCCTAATGCATAAAAACGAGATTCAAACCTCAACCTACTCGTCAGTATATTGCGAGACCGACCCTTAAAACCATGTGAACCCAATGTGGATGTTAAATGGTTAAAATCCATAAAATAATTATTTTGTAAAGTCCACTTGAATGAGACTCAAATAGTTTTTTCATCCGATTCTCTCGAATTTTAAAGTTTCCCCTCTTTATCTTTTTTTAGACTAGCTTCAGTGGCCAAATGGTCTAAGGCAATGTGGCCCAAGGAAGCCCGTGGGTTAAATGCAGCCCGCGCTCGATGAAAATGTGGCCCTCGTATCTTGGAGGAACATTAAAGGGGAATCCTCGGTAGCAAATGTAAGATAGTTAATTAATCAAATCAAAAATATATATTGAAAATGATCAGGATTGAACTTATTTGAACAGTAAAGTAGGTGTAAAAATATTTTAATAACTATATGTGTCTTCGGCCGGCGGTGTAAACTGATAATAAAATTTTGCCCTTTGGGAAGAAAAACGTTGGACCAGCCTGGTTTAAAGTGTCACTCTCGTGTTAGACTGGCCTGCTGAAAACGGTGAGATCGGGGTTCGAATTCCGATCGAGTCAACTGAGGGTGATTTTTTATAAATAATTTTCCCTATACTTCTACGGAAATGGGGGCAGATTACCCCTAAAATTCTTCCTTTCTCATCCTTAACAGATTTTAGTAATATTATCATGTATTATGCGTGTAACCTGAACAGGCAGTAAGAAACAGTGTTAAAAAAACTTATTTCGGTTAATGTTTTGACCCATTAAGGTCATCTTCAACCCTTGTTTAGTTAGTGACAAAACAGTTTTTGTTGATGTTAGGCTCAGACCCAGATTCCAACAATTATGAAGAAACAACGACCCGAACCCTTCAAGCAACAGTTAGGTAACATCCCAAATTGAAAATAAAACAAAAGAGATGACATAAACGCATCGGAAATAGTTTTTTCTTTATGTATTTAAGATAGCTCGAATGAGTCTAAAACACTTTTATAAAAAACGATACATTTGGTATAACTTACACAAATATAATTTTGTTTAATTTGAAAAAGAATCGAAGGTGGCACAAATGTGTCGAAAATGTTTTTAAAAAGGATATGAAAAAAAAAATTAGGAACACGTCAAAAACAAGATAAAAAACACATAGATTTGGGATAAGCTTAAACGAATAAACAGTTTTAAATACTAGGGTAGTGGACGTTTCTAAGTTTCTCTCAAAAATAGCAATACTAAACTAGTTGTGTCAAATTTTAACTCACGACCATTGGAATGAGTTGTAATCACCTAGGCCTACTTGAAGAAATGTTATGAAACAAATCTCACAAAAACTAATTGCTTATATGAATGATTTAGTTATTAAATACTGTACGAAAAGAAAATATATCATTATTATTAACAAAAAAAATACGAAGCTCGATGGTGTTAAAGTTTAAAAAATGCGTTAGTAAACGTGCTTTATTTTTAATCGTTATATTAGCACATGACTTTTAAAATAGCTTATCTCTAAAAGAGACAAAGTCCCCTAGATGTTAAGTTTATTATCAATGGGAAAAGGGAAGCCCCAATTTCATTTTCAAGGCTCTGGCTTGCCATGAATAGAACAGGGGACCACAATATCCAGTCGTTTTACCGACCGTGTTCCGGTGTCATACTTCACTTTGTCAGCCATTCCTACCATAGTTTGAAAGAAAAATAAAATTACAATAATAGAACATCAAACTAAAACTATTATCACTATAGTATTGTGTTTTATATACTAACTTTTGTTAGTAGCGTAATCCTTAGGCTACGGCCACGCTTGCGACCAGGTCGCAGTAGTGTCTTACATTGATTAATATGAGGGTGGCCACACTTGGCGACCAGCGACAGATTTTAAAACGCTTTCGTGAGTGTTTTCGGGTCGCAGCGACAAATACGCTCGCCTTCATTTCTTATGGAGGTGGCCACACTTGCGTTCGTGTCGCGAGAACACTGGACACTTGTGCGGGTTTTCTTGCGTCATCCTAGGTTAAAATGTCGACCAATAAGGTGCTTGGGACCACGCTATCACTCCTCCACTAAGCATTTTCACTACCTTTCTAGCAAACTGCCCAGTTTTTCCCGCCCGTCTGGAGTTTGACACTCGGTAGAGTACGGTACTTAGCAAATGTTTGATACCGAGCTATTTATAAATGATCATCACTGTGGAATCCGAAACATCGAGACTACGCCAACAGGGATGTTAAATCCAAGCTCTGGATAGAGGTTGCAGTTGCAACAGTGGAGGGTTGGAATGAATTAAACAATGAAGAAAGAATTGAGCATGGTAAGAACTTCTTAATTAGCATACATAAAATCATACAATATACAAACTAACAATAGATTGAAATGCTTGGCAAGGGCTTGGAGTGCAAAGGTTGTTTCCAATCATAGTAATTAATTCCACTTTGTTAATAACATTTTTTTTAAATACCGTTAACATAGCGATAAATTGCATTTTATTATTTTATACGTGACATCGAAAACATTATAATTAAATAGGGATGTGTTCTCAGGTTTTTTACAAGTATGTCCATAAGTACGACTCTGCATATTAATGGGGTGGACACCATATTATCTATATTTACGTTACTTCTTCATATAACTATATACTACTATGGCTAATAGCACATCTTCACGCCTTGGTGCCATGATAACTGGTCATTAAACGCGGCAACCAGGTCGCAAGCGTGGCCGTAGTCTTAAGTAATCATGGCTCACCAACCTACCTCTTTCAGTTTTTTATACTAGAAAAGAACATATCTTCTGTGTTAGGGGTTTCTAACGTAAAATTACCCGAAGGCCACAAATGAATCCACGAGTCTAGTGGCGGTCCGCATCACAATCGGCTAGTGAGTGGATTTAAGGAAATATGACTCACGCGGATACGAAAGTTATTAGTAAAATATAGCAAAATTAAGTTTATTACTGAGTGAACATCAGTTGGAACGTTCACGGAATTTTTTTCCCACGCAAGTCAAAATGTTTTGCTTCTCTGCTAAAAATATTCATTCTACCACACTAGATTAAATTTCCAAAAACTTCGTGGGGGGCGGGGGGAAGAATCCCTGCTCTATGGATTAAGCTTACGCTTGTACGGTTAATTGTACATAGCTAGCGAAGCTTAGGAGATCGAAATGGTCTTTAAGTTACAGATATAACCACTTATAATATTATATTCATAAATTTGACCATGCATGTACAATTATTATTGTGTCGCCGATGCTACTCAAACGTATATAACATATTCTACCTTAAATTTAGTGAACATGGAATATGGAACAGATAAATACTAGATAGTTCAATGATAAGAGAGCATTGGCATGCTAAGCCAAGCATCTTGGGTTCAATTCTCGAGTCCTAAGTGTAATTTTAAAAATATACAAATAAAATACCTTATATCTTATAAAGTACAAACGATCGCTCCAAATTTTAATAAACTGTTATTGGTAAGCTAATCAAAGCCATTAGAGAGATTATGAAAGTCCGTGACTTCACGGCAACATATTTTTTTTAATTAGTTTATTAGGATTTATATTATTAATACATGAATTATACTATAAATAAAACTGAGTGGTACGTCACATAGGACCTGAAAGCCTTCCCTTACTTAGGCTACGTGGGTACGTTTATCGCAGTTTGTTCAACACTGCTGTAACAGATCAACAGCAAACCGGTATGACTTTAAAGCCGCAGAGCAACCGTAACGAAACGTTTGCTCGTATTTACAGAGAGAGCTCTTTGTCGCTGACCGCAACTGGACGCCTTTTGATTTCGGCCACCCAGGTGGACACGACATCCAGGGGTAAGTTGACAACTTCACGATTTCTTTCTTACAGACCTTTTTTCCACGATCACAAAAAAAAAACAAAAAAAAACAATGATACTGGGATAAAATCAATTTCCAAAAATCACTTTTTTCTTCCTTATCAGGGGCACGATAAACACATTATTTCTCTCCCTTCTCATTAGTACAGTTACCACAACATTTCTATTCTTTCACATTAGTACGATTAGTACAACATTTCTTTTCTTTCTCATTAGTAAGATTAACGCAATATTTATCTTCTTTTCTCATTATTACTATTAACGCAAGGTTTGTCTTCTTTCTCGCTACTAAGATGGTTTTAGGGCTTATGAAGGCTATATTTAGAGGAAGTGGTTTAGAATTTGCATCCAGGGAGTTGAAAACCACCCTAAATACCCCCAACCAAGACTCGAACCTTGATCTTCCCATCATCGGCCATCTAGTCTACTGTGAGAATAGTGGCTTAAGCCATACAGCCACCGAAGCGGGTTTCTAACAGTTGTTTTTTCACATGAAAAAACAACAACTAAAAAGCAAACACACGAGAGTTCATTGTTTACAGAGACATATCTGTCAACAAATTATTATCAGGATTCCGACAGACTGACAAGTGTGCAAGCGAGCACGTGATGAACAGATAGCTATCAATAGTTGTTGACAAGGAAGCAAAGGTTCGAATCTTGGCTTAATGAACTGAAGGTGGTTTTTGACAAGTGATTTATTGTTGCGGTTTTCTCATCCTCTCTCCACGCTAATGGGGATTATTATTTGTAAAGGCCTACCTTGATTACAATATTGACATATTATAACATATTAGTTTTACATATATATATATATATACAGTTTATGGTTTTAACAATTAAGTTAGGCCGTTAGTAGCAAGTGTATTAAACCTATCTAAAATTATAAAAAAGTCAAATTTCATGTCAAATAGAAAAGTTTCCCTAGCAATCAATGAACCAACAAACAATAATATTGCCTAGAGCCTGTAAACTAGACTGTAACGGCTTGAGCGCGCGCTTAAAAATAGAACCAGTTCCACCTTTCAACTTTCAAGCGCGCACGCTCGGTCAACCGCTCCAGTCTAACAATGTGAGACGGAAAATTTTCCCTATTTTTTTCAAGGAAATGTTCAATCATTATTTCATGTTGATTAATTTCAACTGATTAAATGAACAATAATAATAGTTATTATTATTATTATTAGTGGTAGTTGTAGGTAGTAGTAGTATTATTAGTATTAAGAAACACCTGCTTAGGTGGCCGCATGGTCCAACGCACTACTTTAGACTAGACTGCCGACAACTGGACGATCAGGGTTCGATTCGGGTGCTCTGAGGGAGGTTTTCCACTCACTCTCCATACAAATGCGGGTGCAATTGCTGTAAATTCAACCTTCCATATCCCTAATACATTAGCGTAATTAGTACGTAGGCGTATAGTCTGAATCGGTACTAAGACGCGGTGCTAAAAAAGCTAGTAAAGACCTATTATGTTAATTAATCATACTTCAATTTTTTTATTATCAATAGGCTAACTAAAATAATTTTAAGGTTGGCCCGATATTTGTCTCTCCCCCTATCCTCCGTGCTTCCTAACTACCCCTCTCCCTTATATAACCTACTCGTCTCTTAACAAACTGTATTTTGAAGTACAATGGGCTCTGGGTGCCACCGCCACTGCGGAACATTTTCCGATTCAAAATTTTCCGGATAATTTTCATATCACTCCAGTCTGGCCATCTCTCATTACAACCAATGTGTTCTATTTTATGTTTTAAGTCGCTCGCTCGCCCAGTCTCACCGTCCCCTAAGAGTGACTTCCGCACAAGATTTAAAGACTGTCATTTACATCACTGCAGCTACAAAAAGGGTTTTAACTTCTGTAAATTTTTAAAATATGAACTTTCTTACTGTCTTATATACTGGCCTACTTCTTTCATTTTGCTAAGCACTAAGTTGAAATTATTTTTATTTACTAAAATAAAAGTATTGCATTTTTTGTTAAGATGTGGCTCCTCCGCATTTTTTATTTTCAATGCGGTCCATATGATCAAACGTGTTTCTTTTCTACGGTGATTAGAAAAGAGTTAATTACCTCTTAGCAATACACACTATTTAATGTTAGATTCCAGAGGAATATCTTGACTGATATATTGTTCACGGTTTTCTCACTTTAATGTTTAAACTATAGGTTTAAGAAGATATATTTATTTAGCTTTGGTGGACAGCAGATAATACCACATAAGGACACGTAGTCTAAGCCTATTATACTTAGCACACTTCCTAGAGGTGAAAATTGATAATCTGGTGTTTCGTTGAACAGCTTATATTAGAGGGAAAAGGGAGATGGAGGGTGGCAAAATATGAACTTTAAATTCTTTCGCTCAAATTTAAATTAGGAGGTAGCTCAGTGAATGTGTTCCTTGTGTACAGTACAAAGGCGATAATTTTTGTTGTTAGAAATGGTTTACACTTTAATTAATATTATTGATGGGGCGCGTTAAAGAAAACCCAGTTCGGAAGTTTTTAGACTATGAGATTTACGGTGACAGATCAAGATGCAAATCAGAAGGCTGCACTATTGTTAATAAGGTATGTTCTAGTGTGTTTTTTATCTAGCAATAGTTCTGATCAAGAGAGTTATTTTCAAAGTGGTTTTCCACTTTCCTTCCACGCAAATATGGATACACTTCCTCTAAATATAAAAATATTACTTTCCTCATTCATAAAAAAAAAACATCTAAATTAGTACATTAACGTAGCCCAAATCGATATAAAAACGCTTTGCTTATATTTTTATATTAAAGAACCGGAACATCATCAGGAACCGTAAAGAACCGGAACTTTTAAAATGTTTATAGAACAGGAACCAGAACCAGAACCGATAAAAATTTATGTAGGACTCCCTGCACTTGACAAGTGAAGAGGGTGGCCCTAAGTTGAACAAGATCATAGACTCATATAAGAACCGTAATACATAATTTATAAGGAGAAAATAATACATATGATAACATTAAATTATTTTAGACTCCTATTGAGATTGAATTTAAAAGTACACTAAAAAACCACGGGGATAGGCGTCATATTCCAACGATTTAAGAAAATACACATTACTCCACTTCATGTTCTAAGTCTCTGAAACTTGTACTCACTCTTCACCCCTCCCAAACATTCCCCCACCTCATCCTTTTATTTTTACTTCCCTACCCTACTTTTCTATCAGACAACTCGCGGACTAATGAACAGCCATTCAAGCCACTGCAGAGGTTTGGCCGGCCACCGAAACCCTTTTCCTCCAACCCTCCAGCTTTTTAATTAAACAACTGCCCCCCTCCCCACCCCCACTACGTTTTCCATCTATGCAACTGTCATCAACTGTTCGACACGCCCGCTCGACATCATTCGGTTCAGGGGGGAGGGGAATTTATACTAATATTCTCTGATGAAGAAGGGTTGGTTCTAAAATGATAACGAACCAAACCGGTCAAATAAAGTAAATTTTCGATAATCATACATTTTTAATTTAAAAAAAAATATATATTATAAAACAAGATGGGTACGCGGACCAATGCGTCAGTCCCGTCAAGTCTGTTTTATCGATAATGAGGCAGGGATTCGAATCCCGAAAGCGTTTGGTGAGGATTTTCTCCTTTAAATGGTTTACCACTCTGAATATTATAAAATGTGAATATATTTATTCTAAATTCTATCTCTTTCATAAAAATATGTGGATATCCTGTACGGGTGGTAAATGATGTGGGTTGGGTTGAGAAGGTTGTAGGGAGAGGCGGGGGGACAATATAAACTGACTAAAAACAACTGAAAACTGAAAACACTGTTTGCTACCTTCAAGTTTTAAATTTAAATCGGTTCCATACGTCACCAAGTCTATATTTAGAAGGTGCATGTTAAAGACCTCAATATTAACCACATTGCTTATAACTTTTGTTCTATACAAGTAAAAAATCATAAATATATTTTAATATACTGATCCAAAAACCTCACCAAAATAATAATTCAAGTTTAGTTGGCTATTTAACAGATGTAAAACTCGATCAATAGTATAACGGTTCCTTGGTTCCAATTGAGGTTGCGCCTTAAGAGATCATCTCACCCCAAAGATAACACATAACTTAGGTGGACAATACAGTTCGAACCAGACATCGCATCATCGTGAGGTTTTCCACAGTCTTCGTTAGAAGGCAATGGAATTGAAACCAGTAAGGAGCCGTGCTTAAATTACAAAATACTTTTTTTTATGATTTTCGACACTCCCCCACGTATGGTATCATAAGTTTGTCCGTCTCCCCGCTACCCCCTCCTCTATATAAGTTTTTTTTTACGATTTGGTAAGATAGATTATATTAATGGTTTAGTTACTTTTAGACCCAAGGATTGGTAATAAAGTCAGCGATTTGAAATTTTAGAATACTTTAATTGTAGTAAGATTAGGTGTAACGCATAGTAAAATGAAATATAAATGAAATGTTATAAATTATTAATTTTTTTTTCTGCAAAAACTTTTGTTTGGATTTTCTCTCACGATAATAGTGTATAAGAAATCTTACGTACGATTCTGACCTTACCCTCCCTCCCTCAACCACTCACGGAAAAAACCTTGGGTTATTTAAGAACGTTTTACCACATTTTAAAAGAATATAAAATAGTATAAAAATAATTATTTACAAATAAAAATAAAGCTATTTCATTGGTCTAAATTTAAATGTTGTCAAGTGAAGAATGTATAAGATTCCAAATCGATAATATATCTAGTTAAAACATCATCTTTTGTCTAATATCCTGACTAATCAGCTGTAAGATGAGCTATCAAATAATTCAGTAGTCTATAAGAGTTGGAGCTTGTCTTTGTGCTGAAATGTTCCCAAGTTCCTGGCGCTAGGGTTGGGTGCATAAAGAGTTGGGAAGGCTATATAAGGAGAGTATTCTTTTTATATAAAAACTTTTTTTTTGTCAAAAGAAATCAAATGGTTCTCCAGTAGAAACATGGAGTTTAATTTTATTCATGGTGACCTCAACAATTCTTGAATATCTGTTAAGAGTGTTCTAAAATGTAGTGACAACTTTTTTCTATTATTATTTAAAAAGTTTGTCATCAAATGCTGCTATGCTCGTGACAGATATCACCACGTGAAGAAAATTAAACTCTATGTTGCTATTAGAGAATTATTTGATTTATTTTTACAAAAAAAAATGTTTTGCCAAAAAAACTGCAAAAATGACCTTTTTCCCGCGTTCTCTACACTCTCCCCTGAAATGTGTTATTTGATGTCAAGTTAGTTTGTAGGTCGTGTTCTGTTGGACGTCCTCTGTACAGAAAGTGTACGATAAATCAATAAACGTTCATATAAAATAAATCATATTTTAAAACTTGTTTAGCAATATGGAATGTCTTCTTGTATTTCCAGTTTACGTTTTTTTTTCCTTGATCAAGAAGTCACACATGAACAGTATTACTATAAAAAAAACATTTTAAAAACTAATTCTTTTTCCTGTACCCACTCAAGCGGTCATTTATCCAACATAAGACTAATTATTCTCTCCACAAGACAAATAAAAACTGAGGAAAATAATATATATTCTTTTAAACAAAAACTTCTCCGGTGCTACCGGTGGTATAGATAAGTTTGTTAGGGTAGCCACAAGTGTCACTTGGCCAGACCAGATTACATCGCAACGGTCGTACCAACCTCAGCGGGAGACCACCAACGCGCATCAATAAACCAGTCAGGGGTTCACAAACACACCACAGTTCGTAAAACTGAAATTTTGTTTTGCGTTCTCTGAAATAATAAAAGTCTTATTAATCGGCCTCCTACAAACACCGATAGGGAAGCAGATAGACGCATGTCGGTTTGATTTGTGATGAGGTTGGGGTTGTATACAAGCTGGGCGTACTGAGGTGCTTTTATTTTCTCTAAACAATTTACAACTCTTTATTCGCAAATTATTTTACACTTCCTCTATATTCTCACATTCTAGTCCTTATATTATTAATATATGTAGAGCCCGGACAGGTAGTAAGACACTTTGAACAGATTCTTCTACTCCTCCAACAAATATGAGGTTACACAGTTTAAGGAAGCGTTTTTCATCCGGTGCTCCGCGGGAGTTAATAGGAAGATCAGAAAGAAGCGAGAAAAAATTTGAGGGAGAGAAAGATTTTTTGTTAAATAGCACAATTATTAGAATTTTAGCTATTAAACTTTTAAACACAATCTTATTATTCGTTATTTTAATGATAAAATCTCTCCTTAAAAAAAGTGATGGCATGCCGTTACTGCCGTGAGTTTAAAAAGGTTTAAAATCGCCTGTCTAAGGCGTCAGTATCATAAGTGTTCAGATGTCACTGGTGGCTCAGAAATCAAGGTTCCACTCAGTAGCGGGTGCACCGGAGAGGGTTCCCTTGTGCGATTTTAATATCTCCCCTTTAAGATAGTATATGTCTATTTATTCTAAATTATCTACAGCCCTATGTGTTTAACGTGGAAACTTAATAATTTAAAAATTAATGGTATGACAGTATCACACAAATCTTCTCATATTGTGTATTATAGCTTCGAAGAAAATTTTCGAAAAAAGGTTTTTATAAACTACCTTAAAATAAGTTTTACTCATAATAAAAAAAACACATTACGTTGTTAATGACAATAATCACTCTTTATCTATATTTTACACTAAATTGTTCAAATATATTTAAGAAAATTCAATTAAGAACATAATTTAAACTATTATAACATGATTTGTTATTTGTAAGAATAAAAACGTGTTCTTATTTATTATAAAAAACTAATCACAGATTCCCAGTTGGAATTCAATTTTCAAGGTCAATTTCCGAAACATTTTTATTAATGTGTTCAATTTGAAGAGAGTCAAACATATTCCTGTGTAAGTTTAAATGTCGATTGTTTGGCAGAAGAATACTTAAAATGAACCTTTCCGCATAAATAAATGTTTAACGATATTTTTAAGGTGGGTTGGGAATGAATAAGAATTCAAGTGTTTTTTTATAGTTTTTATAGCCAAATTTTGTTGATCAAAATAAATAAAATACAGCTTTAGTAGATACGTTTAGTTTAATTTTGTACAGACGGTAATCAAAAATGTTAGCAAACAAATGTCCTGGATATAACGACATTTGCACATATATTTTTTTTAAATGAAGAGAATAAATATTGCTCAAATTCCACTACAATGCCCAAGACAAATATGAGAGAACTGTTGAAATGTCAATACTTATAAAATTATACTAAACATTAATAGTCAAGAAATATTTTATTTATTTTGGACATTAAATGATTATTTAAATTAAAAAATAATGTTAATTAACGTTCCCTTCCTCTCTTATTTAAATATTTCGTATATCTTAGTGCCTATCCATTGCAAGATTATTCCCTTCTAGTTTTGGAATGGGATTTTTTTTTTAACAGATTTAAAAGTAGTCAAACCAATAATTTTAGATAAAATTTAAATTTAATTTACTGATAACCAATCAATCCCAATCATAAAGCATAGTATTTTTCTTTTATAGCCGCGTCTTACGACCCGTTCGGGTTGTACGCATCTATACTAATTACGCTAATATATAAGTGATGAGGAAGGTTGAATTCAGAGGATGTGTATCAGAATTTGACGTAGTGTGTGGGAAAACAAATAAAACCCCTTGTACACCAGACCGGGAGTCTAACCCCGATATCTCCATTATCGGCAGTCTAGTATACTGCAAGAGTGACGCCTTAGACCATTCAAACACCGAAGCGGGTCAGAGCACGAATTCAAAACCAACAATAAACGACGTTATCACGTTTTCTGTTTCTTAAACGATATTCACGTTAATGTAACATTATTTTCTTGTGATTTTGTGGAGTTGTATATCAGTCTCAATGGATTCTTAAAGAGATTACACAATATACTTTTAAAAACTGGACAGCAGATTAAAAAAAGCTCTTAACCAATCAATACCAGTGGGAGTATGCATTTTTCACTTTGAGTCGATTTCGAATTGAGTTTGAATTAAAGCATCGAGTTTATTTCGAGTTCAAATAATATCAAGAAATGTTTGTACTAGAATTATTTCAAGTTATGTTTTTGCAATAGATTAATGCATACATCATAAGCGCAAACGCAGATTTTTTGTTGTTGCTAAAACAGTTATAATCACAAAAATCTGGACTTTTAAATAAATTTAATTTATGGAATAGTATCTTTAAATCGAAACAAATTAAATAAACTCAAAATTTTCGAGCTATAAGATCAAAGACTTCAAGAACTCAAATTTTTCGAGTTTTGTAAAAAAAATCTTCGAACCGAATTTGAAAAAGTAAAACGTGACTCAAATTTTCGACTATACGCACAGCCCTACCAATAACCATAATAAATTGGTTCGTGACAGACTTAAAAAAAACGAAGCGAATAAACCAATCTGTGATAGAAAAATCAAATCCATCATCACAACCCATTAGACAAACCAATCCCATTCCCCTCCACCAATACATGATTTGTCACATCGAAGAACGGGTGTGAAGTTTAATTTGCGAAAAACGCCAAATAATTGTTCCCCTTTTTCCGAGAAACTCTTTATAATGAAACGAGAAAATAGAAATATAGTAGCAATAATATGAAAAAAAAAGTTATCCAACACATTGAGAGCTGGGCCCACGTCTTATGTAAACCAGTCACGAGTTCGATTCGATCTTCCCTCCCCACTCTCTCCCCCGCTTTTTATTCCTATAAACTAATCATGTATCTTAACAAAGTGTGGGACAAAAACCGCCTGCTATATCTTATCAAAATTGGTACGTAGAGTGTTGTAAATGGTGATAGGGGACATGTCACCATATTATTCATAATTAAGGCTCGGACTATGATGACTTAAAAATAATCAAAAAAAAAACCTTTAAAAAGACCTAAAAGATACTAAAAACAAGACCTAAAATATGAATAACTCGTAATGAATGCACACGACTAAGTTGAACACGCGCTTTACAAAAAGAAACTGAAAAATAATATGTATGCAAAGAAAAAATACCTTTAAAAACAAACCTCTTGCATTCTGCTAAATCTAATATTGATTCACAAATATCTGTTTCAGAAAAATAGCCACCCTCTATCAACGCAGACTTCTCCAGCTTAATCTCATCAGGAATATGGTTAACTTTAGTGGTAAAAAGGCTATTATAGTTCATTGATTATTTAAAAAAATATGCTTGAGTATTTATGAATCGGCTGTATCTCTAATAGACCTAAAGTATATAAAAAATATACTAATTCAACATTATGCCCAAAACTGATTAAAAAATGACCAGATATGACCCCAAAATATGTAAAATAAGAAAATATGACTAGAAAAAAAATGATCAGAAAAATGACCCATAAAAAATTGTTTCTGTTCGGTAACCAGAAGATCATGAACAAAATTTATGAACATACGAGCATTGTCTGTGATTTAAAAGAAATTATCTAAAAATGACATGTCATCAAACTTCGGGCCATGCTCATAATAATGTGTACACTAGGTCTAGTTCATCATGAAAAATGGACAGGTCCCATAGTAAGTGGACCTATTTTCATGACGATAGCTAAACAATGATTAAATAACAGTAAGCGAATGAGTATACATCTGATACAAAAGAAAAAGTCGGACGAGATGTGTACACCCTTTATGTTTATGTTCAGCACCCGGTCGGGCTATCCTCATATTTACATTAATGGGTTAAGAAGGTTAAAGAAGAGTACAAATTAGAGGGAATGAGCCCTCATTTGTGTAAAGAAATAGTGGGATACAATTTAAGAAGACAAAACTTTTCACCCAACCGAGATTTGGACCCCGATCTCCCCATCCCCGGCAGAGAGACCCGATAAATCAGGCGACCACCGATGCGGGTGATATGAAGAGGTCTCAATTTGATCGGAACAATTTGGAAATAAAAAGAGAAAGCGAGAGAGAAATATAAAGGCGCCCGAGAGGTTTAAAGCACTTACAAGGGGAGGCCACGACGTTCGGATCACGGATTATCTTCAAACTTTGTACACCTATAGTAGTCCATTAGGACAACATAATGTGCAAGTAGTAAGGCGTACTACTTAGGCGTTTTCGAGAAAATCGCAAGAGAAGTTTGACGCGTCGAATATGTACCGGTGCGTTGCGACTATAAGCACGAGATGGTGGCGGTAGAGTTGTTAGCGTTCAAGCT
>CABFOV010003121.1:23851-53199 GCA_902141375.1 Timema poppense
AAGACATCTTGGGAATGTGGGGAATGCCAGGCCTCCACCGTGGTTCGGATTCCACGTTAAACTGTAGGTCCTCCATTTCATCTCACAATCACCCTACCATTACACATTAGCGTAAGTGCGTATATATAACCCGAACGGGTAGTAAGACGCGGTACTAATAATAATAATAACGATAATAATAATATACCAGGATTTAAGAAGAGTGTCCTGTCTAGCTAAATTTTAAAACTCCTCGACTTTTCCAGGTTTCCAAAGCCAATTTTCAACTTTTACAGTTATATTATCAACATTATTTTATTAAAATCAAAACTTGATGCAAAAATATTTTTTAGCACAGAGGCCTACAAATTCTGAAATTAAGTGTCATTTATAAAGGGGTTTATAGATTTCAGCCTAAAGCGATGGGATATTGGGTGGTTAAATTTTAGTGAGATCATAATGAGACATCAAAAGTTAACCTTACACAAGAAGAGTGTAAAATTGTTGTGGCATACTTTATTTTATAGTTTTGTCTTCCTGAAACATCATCAAATTCTCATGCATGCACATTAACACTACTCAACTTTGGTTGAAGAAGTGCAGCAGAGTGATGGAGTGACAACATGTACCACACATGTTGACTTTTAGAATTGATACTAGCCTATGTATGCTCCAAATATGAAGCTTAAATCGTTTCACCCTTTATTCAGGTTGAAATAAAAAGAAACTGGTTGGGAAATCCTAACACCAATGATGTAAGGAAACAGTGTTTTACTTTTTGTCTGAATAGATGCCATTATAAAAAAATTTCAGCACATGCTCACTTAAAATCTGCAGGCAGTCTTGACCAATAATCTGCGGGGAAATGGATGGGTACACTAGGAATGTGTGTATAAAATAAATTGATAATCATAATATTATTATTATTACTACAAATAAAAAACATTATTAGCTATTATTGTTAGCATTGTTTTCGTGTTAAACTATTTGCTTTCCCCGTTATGTTTTTGCATAATATTAAATACATACATATGCATCATTTTTGTCTAATTGTGTGCATTTTTTTCTCTCTTCTTTATTTAGATATTATTTCTTTATTTACTTAATTTTAATATATCCATAAAAGTGAAGAGCTATGTATATGTTGAATGTATATTTTTTTGTAGACATAGATAAGTTTTAATAAATTTAAGGATTTTTTATTATTAATTCCTTTGAATCCTGATGTTACCGCCTTCATAGTCTAGTGGTCAGAATTCCTCGTTATAAATCCAAATGTCCGAGATTTGATTCCCAGCGCTTCCAGATTTTAACTGCTAAGCTGTGGGTCTGGGATGGTGTCAGCTCACAGTCTTGTAAAGACAAATGAAGAGCTACTTGAATAAAACAGTTGCGGTTATGGTCTAGGAAAGTGAGATTAACTAACCTCTGACCACATTACATTTTCTATTCACAAAAGTTGGTACTATCATCGCCAACTGACGATGGCTGCTCAGTCGATAAAACGCGTTACCAGGCTTACACCATTTTTTTTAACCCCACAACAAAGCTTCACCATTCTGGCTATTCCTTGTTGCAGTTTATGTGATGGGATCATTTCAGGTTGAGCGAGTTATCAGCCCATCCAACATATAGATTTCTATAAGCGAGTGAGAAAGAGCCAACAATTTTTGCTGGAAAAGTACTTTCACATACCTTCCAGGGATCTTTAACATGCCATAATGGATGTGTGACCAGTGACTTTACTTCTCCACCGAAAGAAAGTGTACTACGGATATTTATGAATCAGTAAAAATATGTCAATCTCAGCTGAACCCATGAACATTGTGGGTCCTGTGAAGTGCACTTCAGCCCAAGCCTACCAAGGTCAACTAAGTATAAATATGATCATACATTATTAATAAGTGATTTAGGTGTAAGAAAAGGCACTGGCCTTAACTTGGCCCAAATAAATACATTATTATTATTATTATTATTATTGTTGTTACCAAATCTTAATGACGACTTATGTACAGAAAATATGTTCATGGAATTCAACTTAAGTATACAAAGGAATATTTGGGTAGTTATCTGGTAATGAAACCAAATATAACTAAACTTACTATTATAATAAACTATTTTATAAACTTCAAATAACCTTGTTTTTAATTTGTTTAAATAATTATAGTTGCTATATTGTTATTACCAAATTTCACCTCTAAAGGTAATCTAATCTTACGGTGGAGATGTAGGGGATAAAAGAAAAGGCAAAGGTAATGATTGCAGTTTTTATGAAAAAAAAATTGTTTGGGTTAAAATAAATCAAATATTGCTTCAGTATAAGCATAAGAGTTTAATTTTTTTCACATGGTAGCTGTGTTTGTACTGAAAGAATACTTTATTTATTTTGGCCAAAAATATGTTTTGCTATAAAAGCTGTAAAAACACTTACCCTTTTTTGTGTTCCCTACACTCTCATCTTAAGGATTTTATTTTTTTGCAATTATTTTGAAATTGACTAATTCATAAATGTTCATATTTATTTTGTATATTCATTGGTGTTAATAGATAATATATTTAGTATAGTTTTGCCTCTTATAGTGATCAAATCAGGGGGTTGATCCTTTTTAGAAATTTTTTTGTTTTATATATTTAAAAATGGTATAAAATAGTTTGGGATAAACTTATGGCAATACATTTTTAATATCATAATTTCATTCCAACAAAGCCAGTGCTTCCAAAACTTAAGCCAATTAGGTACCCCTTTTAAGGTCATAGCCTAGCCAATGTGCCTCTTCAGATCTTAACAAAAGACAAATTAATGCCATAGTTTAAGGTTTTAAATGGCCGTTCCAAATTTTAGTAAAGAGCTAATGGTAAAAAAATTCACGACAAAAGAAATCAATGGCTTATGAAATTACATAAAAATATGCATTAACTTATCAAACCTACTGTAATTCAAAAATATTTACTAGTTAATTAAACTCAATGGTGCATTGTGTACCCCTTGAAATCATTCACATACATCTTGGGGTATGTGCTTCACACTTTGAGAAACATTGTTTTGGAAAGAGCTTAACCCTGCTGACCTGGAATAAATCGACTACCCTTATTAAAATGTTTTCACTCTTCTCTCAAATGCTCGAATATAAAGCTAAAAGATGGCCTTATATCCAACTCCAAATAGCTTATGACTGCATCCATGTTTTAAAAATTTGTTAGGGAAGTACCACTCCAAATAGTTTATGGAGGAATTTAATTTACAAAACATTTTCTAAACGAGAGCCCCTACAAATAGTTCATATGAGTATCTCTATCTCAAAAACATTTCTGGGGGAGCTTCTAGAGGAGCAACATTTTCTAAGTGTTTCCAGAAGAGGTACACTCTAAAAAGTTAACCTAATTTTTTATGGGGGGAGAGGGGGTTAACTCGAGAAAGGAGGACCGGACCCCGTCTTTAGATTGGGGGCAAAGCTCCTCCCCAATAAAAATCCTAGATTTTTGTTCATTACCCTCCTCACACCTTCACCAATAACGTTCCGCCACCAGTGTTGAAATTAGGCCTGTTACCTGAAAGGGAAGCCCATATTGAACTGGTAGGCCACGCTGGATGTGATGGCAAACAGGTCAAGAAGGATGCTCCATATACTGAGACCTTTCGCACTTTTGTTCTGAAGGATTTTCAGGATCTGTGGAACCTTGACTGAAAAAAACAAAAACATGTACAATCAGTATTTAGTAAAAAAAAAATAGACATGAACATATGATTAATACTAACCCACCCTTTGTTTGAAATTAACTTTTGGCATCAAGGTTAACCGGATTATATGATCACGTGGTCCGAGAAAGTGGTTATGAAACCGTGACCAGCGGACCACCGGTGGACCACAACGGAGTGCCAAGAGTTCCGCAGACGGGACCACACAGAGAAATAAATATTATGTGAAAGAGCTAAATAGTATCAGATTGACAAGCAAGAGGTCAATTAATTCTACACTTTGTACCACACGTAGTATTACAAGTGAAATGTGTATAAGAAACCAAGTCTAGTAAAAATTCTGTATTCTACATGCGTTAGTAACATTTCCAGTTTTGGCAAGGGACAAATAATTAATTAAATAATACTTAGCACCGCGTATAAACTACCCATTCGGGTTACATTCACAAGTACCAATTACGCTAATGGGTTAGGAATTAGGAAGGTTGAATGTAGAGGAAGTGAACCCGCATTTGCGTGAATGTAGAGTAGAAAACTACTTAGGAAAACCAGCCCTAGTTCACCCGAGCGAGATTTGAACCTCGATTTCCCCGTATTATTATTGTTACCAAATCTTAATGATGGCGTAGTTAGCTAGCGCGCTAGTCGTGTTTAGCTCGACTGCCAAGGACGGGGAGATCGAGGTTCGAATCTCGGTCGGGTGAACTGGGGGTGTTTTTCCCTAAATGGTTTCCCACTCTCTCTCTCCAAGCAAATGCGGGTTCAATTCCTCTAAATTCAACCTTCCCAATTCCTAATCCATTAGCGTAATTGGTACTTAAGCGTATAACCCGAACGGGTAGTAAGACGCGGTGCTAAATAAATAAATAAACTTTAAAAGGTCGGGTGTTTGATTTAAAAAAATGCTCTCGCACGAACGTAGAGAGGTGTTGTGGCAAACCAACCCCAGTGGATCCGGTTAGATTCGAACCTCGACCTCCCAATCCCCACAAACGCAAGTATCCACGGTTTTGTCATAGAGTATACTCGGTAAAAAGAATATTACTCGAGTGGTAATTGTTTCTTTCTTCTACAGATTACGTTAGTTTGTCCAGCGTACCCGACTTTTCCCAACTGGAGTTATTGTAAACATTAAGAGTGTGTAGGAAATATTCTCTGGAATATTTCATTACCAGCATTAATATTAAAAATATAGGCTCATCAATACAAAATCGAATAATATTAATTATTTCTAGCGCGAGGTAATTACTAATTTATGTCGGAGATTTCAAATCTTGATGACAAATATTACTCCATTACTAACAAATAAATTGTTATGAAACCAATGCTTAAGAAAAAGGTGAAAAGTTCCTCAGCAAAAATAAACCCTACCAATATAGCCGTGCCAATGTTATGGACTAGTTAGTTGGAAAGCTAACACATAGATGGCAGCATTTAACAAGTTGGGCTGCCCCGCTCCCTTTGATAACTTTGGTGAACTAGTCTAGAGGCAGTCTACACTCGGTAGCTCAGCCAACAATAATATTTACACGCCGTAAATTCAAAACTAATTATATTAAACGGTATATTTATATAATTTCCTGATGTTTGTATGAGTCTTTGCGCACGCTACAGAAGCCTCTATATGACCTAAAATTCTGAAACATTTGCACAAACAGTATATATCTTCTCAAAATGTGGGTCGCGACCCCATGGAGTCACGTATATGAATGTGAAGGTCACGACAATTTTGGCAACTGTAAAAGGTTTCTGGGTGCACAACGACCAAAGATTAATTCAAAATCAAACGCGTAATTAATCCTAGGTGTTTCTGGCAGCACTCGCCCATGTTACATTGTGCAACTTCACTGCAGCCTTAGTTCTGAACACACAACAAATTATAATATATTTATGTTGAAAGAAAAACTTGAAAGTGTTGAACTTTTGTCGATGCCAAAGTTTTGTACCGTTTTGTACGCCCACCCATTTCGAATAATAAGCAAATCAAAATGACCACTCCAAATAAAGAGACGTTTACATATTATAATTTAGAACTTTCAAGATTTTTTTTTACTAGTTTTGTGCCAAAAACAAAAAAATATTGTAACCCCACAAATTTTTAGTAATTAACATATCAAAGTGGTCACTCCAAGTTAATGCTGGAGTACTACTTTCGAATTTTGAACTTTTTTCCAGGCCAATGTTTTGTAATATATTTGTAACGTTTTGTACCGTCACCCATTTGAGTAATTAGCATATTAAAGTGACTACTCCAAATTAAGGGACGACTACAACTTTAGAATTTTGAACTATTGTCAATGCCAGCGTTTTGTACTAATTTTGTATCCTTTGTACCACAAATAAAAAGTTTTGTACCCCATACATTTTGAGTAACTAGCATATCAAAATAGCCACTCCAAATTAAGAGACGTTAACATATTTAAAATTTTAACTTTTATTGATGCCAGCGTTTTGTACTAGTTTTGAAATTGTACCTACACTCAATTTGAGTAACTAGCATACCAAAACGGTCACTCCAAGCTAATGCAGGAATAGAAATTTCGAATTTTGAACTTTTTTCGATGACAAATTTTGTACAGTTTGTACCACAAATAAAAAGTTTGTTTTACCCCAAGCCATCTTGAGTAATTATCACAACAACTCGGTCACTCGATTATCATAAAAAATTAAAACGAGATTATTCCAAATATCTTGGAGGGGCATCTAAATTTGAAAAATTTCTAGGTGAGAAACACGTTAAATGGCATAGGCCTATTTAAAAAAAAAGTCAAGGCGAAGACTACTCATAGCTTCTAGAGTGATCAATTTTGCAAAAAAAAAATTGCTAAAGGAGGGCCACTCTAAATAGTTTATAAAAACCATCTGATTTTAAAAAATTGAAGAGGACTACTATTTAAATATGAATTAGAAACTATTAAATGGCTTTAAACATAAATCTAACATTGTAAGTAACTCTTATGTTTAATACCTCCCAATGAAAATGATTTGGATCCTCCTCTGAGGTAGTATATTAATTAAATTAAACTTTATAAACCTTGATTAATTTGTCTAGATATTTAACGCAAACCAAATGTATGCTACAAAGTGGAACAGATCTAGTAAAGAACGTTGGCATTGAAAAAAGTTCAAAATTGTAAAGATCTAGTTGTCCCTTCTTTTAAAAAAACAAACTCTTCTCCCTTTATATTACACAACAAAAGGTAATGCCGAGATGATTAAAATTATATATATTGGGCGCCACTCCTAGAAACTAGGAGACAAAAAAAATAATTAGTAAAAAATACCTTTTACTCGACTAACTCTGACAGTGGCACGACGATGCTTAACACATGAGACCACTGGGTGTGCTCGGGAACGTTTTCTGGATGATGCAATGTTAATAATAATAACACTACCTTACCAACAACAATGATGTGCTGTAACTCTCTACTAGAGTTGAAGGAAAATATTTAAAATAAAACATGAACTATAATTGAAATAAAAATGGATCAGTGAATGAACTGTACTAATTAAAATAAAATAAAAAAACTATTGAATTTTTTGGGGGTTGTAAAGGCCGGTACACACAGAACGCTAAGATTTGCTCTGTTAACTTTTTAGAAAAATATCGGACCATATATTTTAATGTGTTGGTTCACACAGAAAGCTAAAGGTGCGTTTAAACGGGCCATATTTTACTGCAATGTGTTGCTGCAATTGTGTGACCGGTATGTGGCTGACCATATTGCAGCCATGTATCGAAATATCACCGTATGGCCCGGCAATGCAGCCGGTATTTGTTGACTATTGCAGTTACAGTAGCCCCGTGGTTTCTTTGGTGCTGACTGACAGATTACAGCCGACTTCTGACAGTCAACATTTGGGAATATAACTAAATTTTGACTGTCAGAAGTGGCAGCTGCTAAACACATGTTATTGCAGATCATATGGTTCTGCGTAGGGATACATAATTTGGTCTGGTAACTTTTCAGCTCTGAGCTGTCAGACAGCACCAAAGAAGTAATGGGGCTACTGTAGTTGCTCGTGTTGTCCACCTCCGTTGGAAAACTTTTTGAATGGCTCAGACATGTCTATGCCTGTCTCCCTCTCTGACAAGAACCTCTCTCTCCCTCAGCGCTGCTCGACCCTCCATTCCCTGAGCAGTTCAAAGCTTTATACACGTCCGTTGTTTGTGTTGTGATTTTACCTTTTATTGTGATTATAACAGTGATTTATGCCAATTATATTTAATAAAAGCTCAAAATAACTTTTTGACATACTTGTAAAAATTTTTAACAGATAATCGTCTGGTATTAATTCAAAGGTTTAATAAATCCTTGAGGAATTCTAATTAATTATCATGGTGGCGCAACCAAAATCATTGACGCAAAGATTTCTTCGTCATCCTTCACCTCTCTGAAAGGGAACAAGTTCTGCTCCAATGAATTTATTCTCAAGATTGCAGAGCAATGTCTATGTCACTAGCTCTCGGAAACTTTGAAGGTTAAAATCTAGGTCGGGTTAAAGTTTCTCCACGCGGGGTGAAAGCAAATGATAATTTGTAAGGATCCCCATCATGAGGGTAAGGAGGAAGGGGTGGATGGGTTTAGGGGGTCCATTCACCCTCCCACGTAGTTTCCCGGAGTTTTTAATATGAAGCTTAGAAATGGTTTTGTATCAAACTCCAAATAACTTATAGAATCATTCACTTTTAAAATAGCTTTTAGAGGCAATTCATTTTCAAAAAAATTCTAGGCGAATATCACTCTAAATGGGGAGCAGGTAAACTGATCAACAAAATAGTAGTCAATGCGAGAGGACAAAGAGGTCGACAAAAACGTGACACACAAAATCAGCTTGGGTCAAGAGGACAAAAGCAGTAGGTTCAAGTGGGCAACCATAAATCTGTTGACAAAATGTAAACATATATTTGGAAGGCAGGGTGGGTGAAGTGGTCGACATGACCTGAAGAAACTGCTCGACAAACGCAAGTACAGGAGGATCAAGTGGTCGACATGAACTGAAGCAACTGGTCTACACGAACTGGAGCAATTGGTCGACAAGAACTGGATCAACTGGTCGGCAGAAACTGGATCAACTGGTTGACACGAACTGGAGCAACTGCTCGACACACGCAAGTATAGGAGATTCAAGTGGTCAACACGAACTGGAGATACTGCTCGACACACGCAAGTATAGGAGGATCAAGTGGTTGACAGAAAACCAGCCGACAAAATAGTAAATATTTTGAAAAATGAGTGGGTAAAGTGGTCGACATGAGTAATTCCAATTGGTAGGAAGGTTAGGAGGGACAAATGACCGACAGTTGACATAAATTTAATGATGAATCCAGTCAAGAGTGGCTTAGTGGCCAACAACAAAGTACTTGACAACGAAATTATAAACGATTTTTTTTAAAAGTCAACATTCATTGTTGTGTTGATCAAGTTTTATGTTATGAGAATCCTGATCACATTCTAGTTTATTCAAGAAAAGTTAACGTTAAGTTGATCACTATCCCGACATCAACAAATGGAGTGCTGTCCCTAAGGTGGTTGAATGTTTAAGACAATAGACTGAGTTTCTGGTGATGTGGCGATCAGGGTCCGAACCTCAGCCTAGTGTAATGTGTTTTTTTTAATGGATTTTGACTCTCCCTCTAGAGAGATGCTAGTAAATTTCTTCTAAGTTCCACCTTTATCCTTTCCACCCCATTAGTGTAAATATGTAAATAACCTGAATGGGTAGTAATGCATGGTGTAAAAATACATTTATAACAATCTCTGGAGTGATGTGATGATGCCTTGGAAAAGGGATCTTACAATACCAGCTTTGTTCAAGGTGAAAAGAGCAACTTCTAATTTGAGCTGCCGGCCATACTAACTGCACTGCGCATTAGTTTTTTTTCTGGAGCAAATTTTACCCCAACATCTATGAACTTATTCACAAAATGTGTAAAAACTATGATGTGTTTCTGTAAATTTACTTGTAAGCATGAAAAACACTAGAGGTACGTAATGGTGTAATGTAAAAACTTGGACAAAACATTTTGGGCAACATTTAAATGTTCCATCGATACACAAACACACACCGCGCAATACACAAAATCGAATGAAAGGGGATGTGAAAAAAGGCCAGTTTTTGCAGTTTTTATGTCAAAACTTTTTTTTGCCAAAATAAATAAAATGTTGCTCTAATACAAACATAGAGTTTAATTTTCTTCATATGTTGATTTCAACAGTTATTGAATACCTATCATGAGCATAGTGGCATTAGATAAGAAACTTTTTGAATGAAGAGAAAAAGTTCTCATTAAATTCCAGGACACCCTTGACAAATCTTCAAGAAACAATGAGGTCACCATGTAGAGAAAATAAAAACTTTTATGTTTGTATTGTGTCGATTTTTGATTTATTTTAACCAAAAAACTGTTTTGCAATACAAACTGCAAAAACACTGGCTTTTCTCTCATCCCCTTTCATACCACCTTAATGTTACTTTCAGTAGAAAATCTGATCCCATTATTTCCATTATCATTAATTAGTGAAAAGTATTTATTCCCATTAGTCTTTAATTTCACATCTGCTAAACAGTCATGGGTTTCATCAGCTGTCTTTGTAAGAGAAAGGTGAACAGAAGATCCCGGGATGTGAATATTTCTCTTGATGAGAGATAAATCGTCAGACGTTAACGTTTTTACATCATCAGCACTCAGTTCCACATGCAATAATTTAGAAAGTTTTGTACAGATGTAATCTTCTGCTTTAAGTTTCAATGTTTCATTTTCTATCTATTTTTTTCATTGGGTCGATTATTGCTTAGTTTAAAGAATGACATGCAGTTCTTTTTGCAACAACTCCAATGTTGTATGTCATTTGCAAGATGTTTGTGAAATCAAGATTTAGATCCATCAATTAAATATAAAATGTTTCCTTTCTCACTTCACATGCATTCCATAGCAAACAAAATACTACAATAGACTAATAATTTCAAACTCTAGATACACAGATCAGGTTTATTAGTTCTTATACAGTAAACATAGCTGTAAACAAGGTTCCACTGTAAACCATTCATAATTTGACAATGAAGAAAGAGAGAGTAAATAGTCTTGATCTTTTACAATTATATCATTTCAAATTGTAGTGAAGCAGACCACAACTAAGAAAACAATATCGGTGAATAATATAATCATTTAATACATAGTACAACTATAAATACACAATACAAAAATGTATTAAAATAATTTTATATAATGAGAGAGTTAAATATAATTTGTTTACATTTAATACGAGGTGGAATTAACACCCCCTAGTGAAAATGGCGAGACAGAATTTACACTGGAGCTAGGCATCATAAAATCTTCGGTAAAGAATCCAAGCCAACTCTGTAGACAGGAGTGTTAGTGTTTTTTTAGCACTAAGTCATACTGACCTTTCGGGGTATATGCTTATGTACTAATTAGACTAATGGTTTTAAGGATGGGGAAGGTTATTTTAGAGAAAGTGCACCCACATTTGCGTGGAGAGAAAGTGGGAACACTATTTTGGAAGTGCCGCTTTCAGTACACCCGACTGAGAGTCTAACCTCTATCACCATGACATCGGTAGTCTAGTCTACTGCGAATCTTTGTTTTGCCGTACAAAACTTTTAATTTCTAATGTGATTTATCTGCTTCATTTGATAGGTTTGGGTGTAGTATGTGTGTAGAGAATTAATAAATTTATATTTAGGTTATACAGTATACCTAATTATGATGTAAGATGAATGTTATATAAATAAACAAATGCTAAAAAAAATCTCTTCTCAGCTCTAATAGTAATTGGACAAGTTAGAGTTCCAAAGTCTTCAGGATAATGTTTATTTTTCCACATAGTGAGAAGTTTAAACCAACTTGCAATTTACTTGGTAGTTATTAGTTTGGTTAGATGACCTGGTCTCTGCCAGGAAGACATTGTGTTCTTCTACTCAATGTTTCTACAATCGATATATTCAAAACAAGAAATTTCATGAACAACATTTAATCTATAAATTCGCAATGATCAATTTGGTCCCATTTAATTCAATTAACGAGTAGTTCTGGACTAAAAAAACCAAATTAATTCTTAATAACATTGTGTATTACAAAATTAGATAAAAAAACAATTATTGGGGTACCAAAATAACAGTTTTTAGATATGGTTAAAAAATATGTAATTTTACCACTTTTAAAACTGCTTGTGCATTACAAATTATTTGTATTTAACATTATTATAGATATTTCATTGTGTACACCTCATATGCACGTCTGGTTATAGTAAATTTCAAATCCATACATGAATCAAGTTGGTTTAGCTATGGTAGGGGAAAAGCATAAAATAGAAAGTTATAGTTATAACTTCTCGCCTATGATAGTTTGAATTAATTGAATCAGTATTTATAGGTTATAATTATACACTTGTTAAAACAATGCAATACAATTTTGATGATTGAGTGATCTTAAAGAGTGAAGAACAGTTTCCCCAAATTTATGTGGCTAAATGAGTGAGCCTTGTCTAGTTTTTAATAAACTTGGGCTACCATAGATTAAGATCCATGCATACTTTTTATTTGATTTGCTCCTTAAAACCTGTCTGGAATATCCAATTATTTACAGTGATGGAGTCATGATGAGGAAGATAGAATTTGGCAAAAGTGTACCCACTTTTGTATGGCAGGAGAGTGAGAAATAATTTATTAAAATCACCCTCAAAACATCCAGCTCTAGTTCAAACAAAAACCTCCTTGTCACTGACAAACCAGACAAATTAAGACTGGTGCCTTTGTCTATATTCCTACTGCTTTAGGTAATAATGTCAAACCCTTTTCGACTTGAAGCACTGTTTCCAACATGCTAATGCACAATTAAGTACTCAAGTTTGAAAATCAGTGTGGAAATCTGAAAAATGTATTTGAAAGTTGATGGAATACAAGGCTAAAGACAAACGTAATATATTCTAATTGGGTCTAAGAGAAAATTCTCAAATTAAGTGAAGCGGAAACTTCAAGGATGTCCGACAAGACAGTAAACAAATAAAAAACAAAGAAGTTGTGGTTTCAAGGTTTACAATAATACACGTGAGAGATAATTAGCTTAAACAATAACACCAGTGCTATTTTAATGTCGAACAAAATTAAAAAGATCAGGTAAGCTAGACATATTAAAAAATGTAATCATTTTTGAAAGAACGTTTAGAATTTCTAAGTAGTTTTTAATCTATTAAACTTAAATTTAATCTATAATACCTTCAGAAAAAATTATATTTAGGAATGTCATCTGTATCCAAAGAAATTAATTTATCAAACCTAAATTTAGGCCATAGGGCATTAAAAAGTTAAATTTAGGAAAATTATCTATTTTCAAAGAATAATGGGCCTCGCCAGCTAAATGGCTCTCATATGTCAAAAATAATTTCAAATATTCTAGTACTTTGAAATTTAGAGGGTTTTTATTTATTTGGGGTATTTCTGAACCGAATGGTTATATCAGCATACGAGAATTTCTATGAGCGATAGCTAAACGGCCTTTCAATTTTGATGGAAAAGATATTTTCCCACAACTTCCAGGGTTCTTTTACATGCCACAACTAACATGGGATCGTCGGCTTTACATTTCCTCTGAAGAAAGTTGTGCTACGGATTTTTATCGCTAAAGAAAAATCCGCCAACTCTGGTTGGGTTTGAACACATGTACATCGGGTCCTGAAGTGAGCGCCTTATCCCAAGACCACCGAGGTTGATTAAATTTGGAGAGAAAAACCCCAGTAAACAAGAACCCCTCTCTCACATTTTCCTCCACAAATTCAATCCCAAGTAAAATAGATAGTCCTTATAAAATGTTTACTTAAAAAATCTATTTTGTAGTGTTAAGATGGAATTTGTGAGAGCTATTTTTCAGATAATAAGGTGGGGAGCGAGGGCTGTGGTGGGAAATATCGCAGTTGCTAAGTTTATCAAAAGGCGTTACTAGCTTTTCCAGTTACTGGCATTATTTAATAGCATTGCTTTGAAAAAAGAGGGGTTAGGAAATGCTGTGGTGGTAAAAAAAAATCTGAATTACTTGTCCTGTGAGTAAAGTGGGAGGCATGAGCAAAGGACAGTAGTGATAGCCTAGCATATCATAATATATCATAAACTAGCATAGATTGCTCAAATACCAAGATCATATTAATAGTAGTAGCACTTTTCCCAAAGCCACATAGCCAACCATTTTCAATACCACACACATCAAATCGAGGACTCAAATAAAAAAAATCTACTTTAGATTTCAAACTTTCGACAATGTTATCACAATTTTGTGCCATCGAAAGGTCTTGATAAACACTAAATATGAGTAGGCCTTAATTAGAATAATATAATGGTGACTCCATAATATGTCACACCACTTTTGAATTTTAAAAGCATATTATTTTCATATATATATATATTTTTAGTGCAAAAACTATGTGTCACAGAATAAAACACAGTATTTATGTCATAAAAAAGTTAACATTATACTAAAAAAATACCCGCCAATATTGAATTTTTCAAAATACTACTTTCACCAAAAGGTTTCGGCTTAGTCTTTAGACTACTCGACCACCTATATGTGAATTTAGATTAAATGTATCCACTTTTGAGTGAAAAAAGAGTGGAGAGATCTGTCGGGATTACAATCGCGAGCTACTCATAACTGACAGGCAAGGTGAGACTAATACCTTTTTCTGAAGGCCCAGTGATTCCAGTTGGACAAAAAAAAAAAAATCACAGAATACTCCTTAAAACATTTAGGAACAAGGTGAATTAACATTTGCGACCCCTTGTTTCAGGTTTTTCCTATTTGTATTCACATATTCACTGCCAAATTTTTTGGGGCATTATGGGTATAAAGTAGCCTTCCTCCTACCCTTGGACTCGGAATCTAGACAATTTGGTTTACTACAAGTTTGGCCAGTGGAACCGTATGTGTATTTGTGTGTGTGAGAGAGAGGATTGGTAAAAAAAAAAATGTTCTTTTGAAGGGATTGACCCATTAAGCAAAGAGGCCCAGAAGCCTTTTCCCTGTAAGTGTTTGGAAATTGACTGACCCTAAAAGCTATTTAGAGTGGTCCTTAAAGGTTTTTAAAAAAAATTATACTCCTATATTTAAATGAATATCAAGTGAACAATTATAATCCAAACAATATAATTTATATATTGCTTATAAATGCAATCATGTACGCTACAATTATCCTGAAAGCTATAGGGTACACCCAGCCCCTGCACCAATACAACCTGCAACAACTTTAATATCTATGTCTATGTTTTGTTCATTTCAAAGCTTTGGCTCGATATTATGCATGTGACATTAAAATATAAGCACACTTTTGTAACCTAGTATTTATTTTTCATGAACTACACATATATTGCTAAGATTACAACTTAATGGACTATGATCAATTAGTTCTTACATTTTCAATATGTGATGTGAGATGTCCAGAAGAAGAATCAGATAGTAAAATTAGCAAATATCTAATAACTTGGTTTTGCAGCACCTAAACTGGTAAAGATTGCTATTTGAAATATCTAACACCATTATCTCTTCTTTGTATAGAAATAGCACTCATAATAAGATTTAAAATGCTAATTTACATCTCTAATGTAGTATCCATGTAAAAAGAATTACAACCATATTTGTATACAATTTGCACTTTGTATTCTACATATTCTTTCGTAGGCTTGACGGAAAAGAAGCTATCGGTGAAAACTCAGATCATTAGGAATAGTTTTTTATAAAATGCAAGCATATTTTTCATTAGCCTACTAACCATATGTAAGGATACTCTCCAACAAAATGTACAACTGCAGATTACATGACTTGACATGTGATTATATGAAAGTAAATAAGAATTCGGCAGAGCAGTAACAATTACAAAAGTTAGTAAAACTTTCATATATTCATACATAAAGTGTTGTGACCTGCTATTGAGTAAAAAAAAGTTTTAAACACGAATGGGCATTTGTTTTCTCTGTTAACTGGCTGGAAAAAGCCAAATGACCACTGCACCACCACTGGGTACACGGAAATTTGTTTCGACTTTCCAACTTCCCGCCAGTAAGTTTTATTTCGGTTTATCTCAATTCGTGTGAGACTAGACCAGCTTTAAACAACAGATATATTCACACTCTACCTCCCACTCACTCATAATTTTTCTTATAATAACCAGTGAAAATGTTTTGCCAAGAAGATGATAAAAGAATGTAAAAACTGCAACTATTTTCAAGGTTGTAACTGTCACAAATGTTTTGCAAACTTTTGTACAAAAAAAGGGATTTCAATATGTTCTATTGTGGGAGTTTTTGTTTGAATCTTACTAACCATTTTCTTCTTTAAATGATTAATTGATCAAGTGTTAGACTGTTTTATAAATCAATAGCTTAAGTAGGCCTACCTTGCATTTCCCAAAATAAATAGTCTTAGTTTAATGATTGTAATTAATTTAAACATATGTTTTGTGCATCACTCATGACAGACAAACAAACTTTTTACTTTAATAAAATGTATTTGCTTCCAATTAGGTTTATGATTAAGTAAACAAAATCTAATTAACATCTTTGAATTCCAGCCATGTACTTTCATTTATTTGAGTTATTTAACGTGCACTTTATGAACTGACTGATTATATCAGCACACAAGAATTACTATGAGCGAGAGCAAAAGGGCTTATTAATTTTGCCGAGAAAAATATTTCCACGTATCTTACAGATTTTTCATGCCACAATCGGCATACCAGGACCGACAAATTTGCTTCCCCTTTGAAAGAAGCTGTGCTACAAATTTTTATTGCTTATGAAAAAACAATCAACTCCACCAAAATTATTTGTTTATTTTTAAAATATAAGCCTTCCGCATGAGGTATATATTGAGCAAATCTCATGTCAGACATGAAAACTTTTAATTTAATTAATATAGATATGTTTTTAATATATTCCGTTTTAAAATTGTTCTATTAAAGTAATGCAATAATTTATTAAAAACTTCTTAACAACTGATTAAGTAATACTTTATTTACAGTAATAATAGTCTTACAGAGCTGATGCACTAATAAACAAGTGCATCTTATTTGATAGGACAAATGGGCAAATTGTCAATTTTATTGAAATTAGTTTATATCCTCTTAATTCAAATGTTGGTAAATTTAGTTTACATTTATGTTATGTAGTATTTTTTTAGCACCACATCTTACAGCTAGTTCAAATTGTATGCCACCATTTCTATGTTCAAAGTTTACTTATAGAATAAGCTTTAAAATGTGTTGATAAAAAAACACTTTCCGTTACAGCTCGTCTTAAAAAAATTGATTGAGTTGTGGTATAAAAGATTGAGGTAAGCTTAGTATTTAAATTTAAAATAAGGGAATTTGTATTACTGTACTGTAAACATATATATTTTTTACCTGTTTCTTGTGGGAATATAAGCAATATTTAATCAGACAAACTCTACAACTATCCAAATTAATATCTAGTGCCACTCATTTGTTTTAGAAGAATACTTTGTCCAATGTTTAGTATTTCTTCTTCTTCTTTGGTTTCCTAATAATTAACTTATAGAGGACTTATGTGATGTAATAATAAATATAAATTGAACAAACTTTAAATAAATCACACTTAAAAAAATCTATTTTATCTTTTAGAAGAAAAGGCTTTATGGAAGTATTACCCCGCGATAGTTTGACCACCTTATTGCAAATCATTGAACTACTGTAAGTGGTACAATCTTCTCCTCCTATTATTATTATTACTATCATCCTCATCATCATCATCATCATCAACTTACTAATCGTTTGGATTATATGCACTTATGCTAATGTGTAATGTAAGGGTGATTGTGAGATGAAATGGAGGACCTACAATTTAACGTGGAATCTGAACCACGGTGGAGGTCTGGCATTCCACACATTCACAAGATGTGATTAATACACGTCTTGTCAGAGTTGAAGGAAGGGTTTGACAATCAGGTAAATTTGTGCCGGGACCGAGGATTGAACCCCGTACACCGGCAAAGAAGTCTGACACCTTTCCCCTAGACCACCAGGTCACTAAATCTCCCACTTCTCATATATTTAAATATTAATACTTTAAACAAAAATTGTAACAAAAATATATATAAAGATATGTAATTTAAAGATCTGTCAAATATATTTTAATTTAAAATAACAAATGTATTCAAATAATTTGTTTGTGTTATTATTTCTAAACTCCAATTCCAATAATAATTTGTTTGTGTTATTATTTCTTGACTCAAAATTTGGCCTTAAACTTTTATTTTAATCTTTAATTGATGACTAGCAATAGAGTTTTAAATAATTTTCCTTATTGTAGTGTTCTTTATTTAAATATGATTTAGAATAACACAGTTAAAAATAGAAAGGAAAAATTCCAAGTAATTTGGATCTATGGCTATTTTAATATCTTGGTTCTAAGATTAGCCTGTATTTTCAAAAGGGAAATTCAACCTATTAATATGAGATTCTAAATACGTATTATATTTATAGTTGAAAAATTTTTAAAACTCTTAAATACTATTAAGTATGCTTATGCCAAAGGAGAGCCAGCCTTTTAAGCAAAAAAAAATCTACCAAAACCACCCATTAGAGGTAGGATTCCCTTGGGGCATCTTGCGACCGCAGACGTGCAATGGTGTGAGGCATACACGGGATACAGTGTTTCCCTAGATATGTCTCTTGGTCGCCAGTCGTGGATAATTTTATGTGTAGTACAGAGTGTTTCTCATTTATCAGAGTTATTCAATTGTGTTTTATTTAATGTTCTGTGTTATTTTGTTTTTTGGAATAGTGTGGATGAAATATACTAACTTGATCGATCAACTATTCCTGGGATCTCTTTTCATTTGTTGTCCTTTACATGTTGGTCCCTGTACACTGGCAAAAATATGTCAAAAATTTATGGGTGCTTTTCCACTCCCACAAATAAATGTTCATCTTCTTCTTTGGAGAAATCTTGGACCATTTTCAAAACCAGAACAATCAAACTTAAAACTGTGACACGGGCTGAGAAACCCCTCTGCCCTTAATCTTTAAATGTCCCTAAATTGTAAGCACCATCTTAATTAATATCACTGTAAGCTTAGACCGACTGAGACCTAAAATCTCCTCTAGTAGCGCAGTTCCTTTGAACCATTTTTTCTTTTATGTATTTGTTGTAAACAACTATTTATTTCCTGTGTCGGCAATCAATTATAACAAAACCAATTGTAACTGTGCTGAAACATACACTTGCTCAGTGGTGCGTCTGCGTCCACACTGCCCTCGAAGCAGTGTGGACGCAGACGCAATGTAAAGATGCTGAACACGCACTCTGGCCACCGGTCGCAGTTATCTCAATGGAACTGGCTACATAACAAACTATGGAAACCAGTCCAGTCACTAGTCGCAGACGCGAGATGCATTGTCAACCTATTCAGAAATAATCATTATTTGCTTTGTAATAGTGGCCTATATTATCAATATAAAGTGTCATTAAACAGTTCTAATAATAATTCACTAAAGATTACTATATAATTGGCATTTTCATAACTTATTGAAAAAACAAAATAATATATTAATAAAACTATTATTGTTTTTGTTATGTGGTTGTGGAAACAAGTTATATTATATGAAATAATAAATTAAAAATTATTATATTCACACTTGTATCTTGTTATAACTGGTCACCAAAATTAATAAACATGTTTTTATAACTTAGAGAGAGCCATACAAACTATTAGTCTTCAAATAAAAATTTTATTTTTAAGTAATGCATGACCACAACCAACAAAATGGTTTCTATGACATCAACCACCCTTGTTTCGGCTGGTTCGCCATCTTGATACATGAAGAGCACACCTCATTTCTTTAATTTATATACTCTTTATATCATTCTATTTGGTAACCACACCACACTAGCGTTTTGTTTATTTCATGGTACAAACTTTTGCTGTTGTCAGTTTATATTATTATTAGCACCGCGTCTTACTACCCGTTCGGGTTATACGCAGTCAGTTTATAAAAACTTCCCATAGTGATGTCATCCTCCTCCTTTGTTCGAACGGAAGTCCCGATAAAGGAAGAACAGTCCAGATAAAGAACAACCATCTTCACCCTGTGCTGAAAACTTTACTCGTGTGGACGTTGAAAATGCTTAAAATTATACTTTATTATCAAATGTATTGCATAATTAGTTTGCATGACTATAGTTTGTTTGATTTGTGGTATCACCTGCTTATAATCATACCACCTATTTCCAACTTCTTACAGTAAAGTCAAGCAGTCATTCTATTACCTAATCCATTAGCCTGTTATATTTATTTTATAACAACACTGGATGCCCTATAATTGGCACAGTTATAGTCAGTAGCAGATCTACAAATTTATGACAGGGTGGGGGATCAAAGTGACTGTTTGCATTTAGAGATTGGGCGAAAGTAATGAGGATCGAGGAGGGAGAGTTCAAATGTTTTCAAAGAAACCAATAGTTCAAACAATCAAAATCATTGAAAGAAAGTCAAGCATTTTTTTTGTAAAAATTAAACAGAATATTAGATATTAATATAAGGTGGTGTAGGAGTGGCGGAGAGAGAAGAGGTGGAGGAGATATATTGTTCATAAGAGGAAATGATTAAGGGTGTAAATTAACTAGCCTAATTTACTTATAAAATAAAATGATAGATTACCTACTATATTAAAACCAACAGCAGGGGTCGAGCAGACTCAAACGTCAGAGATGTGTTGCACTTGGTCGATGTTACCAAGAATAAAATTTGAATCCTAGCTAGATCTACTGGGGAAAATTTAATACCGTACATGATTTTCTTAATTTATTTCCAGAATAGTCTTGATACAATGCTTGTAAGATAACCTACTCTTCTCCTCCTCCCTAGAATACAACTTTTATTTTAGCACTGTGTCTTACTACCTGTTTGGGTTATACGCTTAGGTATTAATTAGTGATTTTTTTTAGGGCTGAGTAAGGTTATATCTATAGATCTACCCAGATTTGTGTGAAGGGAGAGTGGAAAACAATGTTATAAAATAAAAACCTCAGTACACCCAATAGATTCAAACCTTGATCTTCCTGTCTTCGGCAGTTTAGTCTACTCTGAGAGTGACACCTTAGACCATGCAGCCCAATGAAGTGGCTTAAATTCAACTGGTTATAATGTAGGCCTACTTAATCTTTTATAAGCCACATCTATATCAATATAAGTTATAATATATTCATTCGTCAAGTCATGTAATCTGATTTCACTTTTGACAAATGGTATCAACACCTAAAAGAGAGCATTTAGAATAAAGGCTAGCCAAATGTCAGTCTATCAATGTTTAAGAGGTGTCAGTAGTCTCGGCCTCTTTGTGTAATATCCCCCATGTGATTAGTCTACAATAATATTAGTAGATACCAATAAAAATTTGCAAACATATTTTCATAATACTCACCCATCACAGAACCTGCTATGATCCCATAGCCCAGGGCCTTGCTGAGCGCCAATTTCAAACATGGTACTGAAAAAATATACATTTTGTATTTAATTAAAATATATCAGTTTTTTTCTTGTAACTGATATATTTACTAAAATAAGTTATAATGAACTGTAGTTTTTAGAGATTAAAACTTTGCTTTAATTTAAATCAGGCGAAAAACTTACTAAACAATGTCAGAAAATATGGATTTTTGACACTTGTTAAAATCTAAATAATACACTTTCACATACACTCCTAAACACCAAACAATATATGAGGGTTCTTTTTCAATCTAATATCAGTTTGTACAAAATGATTGAAATTAAAGTTTCTAATCAAGTCATTTGTGCATACTCTAAGTTACTGTATGCATGATAGCATTCATTAAAATTCATTTAAACTGAATACTTACCTTTGTTTTGACTCTAAATGTAAAACACATTAATAATACTGTTTAACACATATATACAGCCTTGTTTACTACATCATATAATAAAACACAAAGTTAGTGTAAATAAATTAATAAGATATTATTTTAAATATAGGTAGGTACCATATAGAAAGCTTGCCATTATATAAGATAGGATAATGTACCTAAAGTCTTAACGGAACTAAGATTGTGATTAAAGTTAAACTTTTTATAAGCAATCAATAAAAGAGTTTTAGAATATTAAAATTAAATGATTAACATTGGAGTCAAAAAGATGAATTAATGACCTAGGCCTATGATACTAGTTTTAATGTTACATTTAAGTCTTGATACCATGCATTAGTTCAACCGTAATTTTATAATTACATTTAGACCTAATAATTAGTAAGTTAGATCATACCGGTACTTCTATGAAGTTTATTACTGGTGACATGTGGCCATATGGAGGTTTATGTTTTAATTTTAGTTTATAAATTTTATAAATATACTATTTAATTCTACCGGCAGATTACATAATTACTTTAGAGTTGTCACGTTTAAACACAAGTAAATATAATAACAAATTTCTAAGAAAGACCTATTGTAATTTATAACCATAGCCTACGTGTACACTTCTGAAAAGGTTGGACCATAACCTTTCTAGAGTAGTATTTAAAATTAATGCAAAATCTCTAAATTACTACTGTATTTACATACGTATTTTTAATTGGAATACTACCATGTAGAAAGTTGAAGTCAATGAAAAACACGTCATAACATTCTTCTGACAGTAGCAGCAGAACAACTGACCTAAACAAATCCGCCATCATTAAAAGTAAGCAGAAGATAAATGAAATAAATCAGGAAGAAAAGCTCCACATCCACAACAAACTAACAGTCTTTAGCCAACATAAGAAAACCAAATTACACCAGGGGAGAGCTTGGTTCTAAAAGTTCTTATAGACTGCGCTGGTATAGGTCGCATATAGAGCAACAATGCACGAGTATAGTTTTTAATGTCCTATAGATCGGACCAAAGCACAAAAAAAAGTTATGAAGTATCATTATAAATCTGCGAAAGTTATATATTTAGCCCTCTAGTACACGTGTATCGAAATGTGAGTCCTCAAAACCATATTTTTGTTGCAATTCGCTAGTAAAACAGATTCGAGAGCTGGTATCTTCCCCTATTCATTGCCTTTCTGAAGATCATGGCAGAAACCGAGATTACCTCGTGTTTGTTTGATATTAGCAGTCATACTTTGTTTTAAACCCTGGACTGTAACTAAACGTACGCGCGCATTTGACATTTAATTATTGGAACTGTGATCCGTACTTGTGAATTTACACTTAAAGTAAGTTTTATTAGTTTTATTGTATTATTTATTATTGTTGACCCTAATTTTTATGAGAAATATATTTTCTCAATTTTTAAAAAGATTTTATTTCAATTTTTGCTTCATTATCGGTAGATTTTGAAACTATACCGCCTCAAAAAGCAGCTTTGAATAAGTTATACACATTTATTATGAGCGAGGGTTGTATATGCAATGTATGTATCTCTTTCCGCACACGCACACATACACGTGTGCGTGTTTCTATAAGCGAGCGTACTTGCTTTGTGTGTGTGTGTGTGTATGTGTGTTTGGTCTTGTTTGTACTTATATTAAGGTATACGGGTCTGGCTACTCTTTAGTTACAGTTATCAGACATTGAAGTGGAATAGTGCACGCGCCATTTAAATTTTTGAAGAAAAGTTTGAATTGAACTTCCAAGTTTACATTTTATTGTTATACAGTAGCTATTTTATACCGAAAAAGGTAACTAGTGAATAAAAATAATGGCTCACAACAAATGATATACGCGTGTAAAACCATTGCAGGTGTCCGCGTGCGCTGGAGGATTAAGAATAATATTCATAAACCTAGTTCTTCTGGAAATTCTGAGAAAATTATATTTAAAGTTATATTTAAAAATAAATTAACATTAAAGTTACATTTAATAAGTGTGATATAATTATTCTTGAAATTCCAAGAAAATTAACTTTAAAGTTAAATTTGACTCGAAATTAGCCCTCCAAGATCACCAACGTTAAGGTGCCACCATTTATATGTATTTTGAATTTGACAACATGAGCACACTTGGGGATTATAGTATTAAGTGCCTATAACAAGTAACAACCCAACCTAGGTGTGGAAGCTGGCTCTTCTGAAAATTTCGAGAAAATCAACTCAAAAGTTATGTTTGATTCAAAACTAGCCGTCTAAGATCACCAACTTTAAGGTGCCATAATTTCTTTATTTGAGTCTGCGGCATGAGAACACTTGCTGGGGGACTGTAGTACTAGCATCTACAATATCCCTACATTGGTGTGGAACTTGTTTCTTCTGGAATTTTTTTAGAAATCTTACTTCAATGTTACACTATATGAGCTCTTTAAAATCGTCATATTTAAGGTGATATAATTTATATATTTGAATCTGTGACATTAGCAAAAATGGTGGGGATTGTAATATTAGTATCCCAAAAACATCTTCTGGAAATTTTGAGAAAATTAATTTCAAAAAACACTATTAACTGCGAGCCTTACAATTGATGGGGCAACAAGCAACCCGCATCACATTCATTTACCTAAAGGTTGTTATTATTCTGATGTTATCTCAACTATCATGAATGATGGTAAAATATTTATTGCATCAAATTTAAGGTATCAAGATGCTGAACAATTTTGCCAGATCCAAAATGTAAATAAAAACCACGGAATAGTTAGATAAAAATTAGAATGAAATGAATACACATGTTCAAGCTTCAAACAATTAATTGAGAAGGAAAATAATATTTTTATCCTGGCATTAATAATCGCAAATAGTTTAAGCTTGCAACATTTAGATTATAATTGGGTGTTTATAAATTAAAAACTGAATAAATACCCCCCACAAAAAGTTTTAATGCATTTTCTATTTAATATTCTAATGGAGATAAGTACATTACCTCCATTCTGTTCTTATCAACCCCCCATTAAGTACGTATGGTTAGATATGGGACAGGTTTAGAATCGGCATTCCCATCGTGTGAACTTTGAAATGCTATCTGTAAGCGATAAATAAACAGAAATGGTGGTTAGGTATATTTAGCCTCTGAGCCCTTGGGAGTGAGTGACAGCTACACCTAAGTTCATTGCTAAGGTAACTGCATACTTACTATTGAGCACCAACTTTGTCATTCTTTTGTTTTCCGTGATCAGTGTTCCTTCGAATGTATATCAAATTTGGCAATACTGGGCTGTTGACGTTGCAAGTACCGAAGTTGGTGATTGTTCCTCCAGCACAGTTGTAAAGTTAAAGTTTTCTGAGTCTCGTGTTCCTAATAGCTAGCCCAAAAACCTTCCCCAAATAAACCCTTATTAGTACTGTGTGGAATTTTTTTTTATTAAGCATGTTAAGATTTTGTGTGTATCTGTTGTGTGTTTTTTTTTTGCCGTAAGGTTGTGAAACTATAGTTTTAGGTGTTTATTAATTCATCTATTTGAATAATATTGTATTGTTAGCAGTTAAAATATAACAAAAATGATGGAATCCCCAACAAACAATTACATTCCGAGAGGAAAATACTAAGTAGTAAAGAAAGCGCAATAGTGTTAAAAGAGTCTACACCTATTTTCGTAAAGACGGAACTTGTTCAGTAACTCAAGTCATAATGCATATTGTTTGTATATTAATTATGAGGAAAAAAGCTTTATACATAAAATATTTTAAGCATAATTACATGGAGAATAGAGAAACCTTAGTAAACTTCAATCTTGAAAAAAATAGGATTGGGAAAATAGTTGTTTCTATAAAACGCTGTACACTGATAGAAAATGTTTTTGCCTGTCAATTAAACCCCCCAACCTCCCCATGCTGCATTGTTTACAATGAGAGCTTTCCAAGTAGCCCCCCTCCCCTCCCTGCCTACTTCCCAACAAACGAAAGGTAGAAGATAAATTAGGTGTAGTTTGAATTACCTAGGGAAAGGGGGTTTGAGGGGTATAATAGAGAACTGTGTTATATTTAAAAGTACAGTTTGCCGAATCTGTTTCAAAAGAAAAGAGCTGGAAACATATTTTAAATGTAATGATTATTTTTTTTCACAAGCTAGCCTCTCAAAGAAAAGTTTATTAATTATATTGTATTATTTACATTATATAAATGATCTAATTAAATATAATGTAAAATAAAAACAACAGCAAGAAATAAGACAGTGTTCTGTGTAATAGAAACAAAATTAATTTTCTTAATCTCGATTAGTTTTTCATAAATAGTTTTCCACTCTACCTCCACGCAAATGCAGGTTCACTTCCCCTAAATTCAACCATTCCCATTCCTAATCTATTAGCGTAATTATCACTTGAGCGTAGAACCCGAACGGGTAGTAAGACAGTGCTAAATAAAAAAAAAGCTTGGAAACCATGTTTATTTATTTTTTCCCTCAACAAGTCTTCAAATGTTGAACATATTTTATATTTATATAATACTAGAATTAATTTGACAAGTACAATTAAAAGAACAATCTATTGTACGCACAAAAATACAACTAGTAAGTTGATAACATTTTGTTCAAGAGCGGACACAGATTTACTATAAATAGCACATGTCCCAAAATTAGATGTTTTTTTTTAATCTACATCCACTATTGTGTACAGCCTATTTATTGTCTAGGTCAGCTTTTATTCAAGTAATATATTTTCCACTACCGACTGGCTAGGCCTGTCATAGCTTCACATGCCTTATACCCAAGACGAGGACAGGCACAACATCCAGTTCCCAGATGTCAATTTATCACTGTGAAAGAATAAACCCAGATTTCACCCATTAAACATTTTTCGGCCATACCGGGACCCTTAGCTCAGTAGGCAGACACGCTACCGACTGAGATAAGGTGTATTTTACTAATACAAGGCGCCCTTAATTGAGCATTGCATTACATATAAATCTAAGGGTGCTTTACCTAAAGCAACAAACATAAAAAGTTCATTTTCTCCATATTGTGCGATTCCAACTCACACCAATATATCATACACAAAAACAAATAAGGTTAAATTACCTAAAGCAATAAACATAAGTTTATTTTCTCCATAATAATGCTGATTCCAATTTATATAAATATGATAACTATATCTTTTGGAAAAGTATTATGATTATCTAAACATCAACGGTTATAGCATGTAATTTGTAATTTTTTAAGTTTCTCATATATAAATGCAGTATGAATAAATTATTATGATAGTGACTTTTTAATTTTATATGATTTAACATTGTGTTTTACCTCTTCCCTCTCCTTAAAAATTCTGCTGCATTACAGTAAATATTGTCCTTCAACCTCTCTTCACCTTTGATTAAATCATGATATAACCAATTTCCAGTGTTAAAGCATAGTTAGCTTCTTAGACTCGTAGTGGTGGTCTAGGGTTGAGTCGTTGGCTCGTAATCCATTGATCACCGTTGAAGGAGAGGTTGAGGTTTGAATCCCGGCCGGGAGAACTGAGAGTGATTTTCCACAAGTAATTTATCACTCGGATTTTACCATCTTCACTTCACGCAAATGCAGGTCCATTTCCTCCTGTCTACCTTCCTCAACTCTACCCAATCAAATTGAGCTGTAAATAGCCTTTGTGATGAATGTAACTCTCAATATATAATCATATAATAATAATAAATTAATGATTTTATATGAAAACATTGTTTACTGAGTTTTATTCAATTAAGATTTTTTTTTAGATCTTAGAATACAATGTTCTTGTTAGTATGTTGTTTGAAAAAAAGTGAACAGTATTTGTAAAGTGAGGTAAGCATACAATGTGTAAATTCTATCTTATTGAAATGAAATTCTTCAAGATGCAATTTTTCACCAACTTTAGCCACCTTTTTCAAACTCATTAATTTTTTTTAAGATAGGTTTTAAAAAAAATTTGATCATCCAGAACAAAGTGGGGTTTTCATTTTGTTTGTTCTATCTTTTGTACAATAATTGGTAATGCAATTATTTTAATTCTTCTCTCCTTATACTACATATTTAAATAATTAGTGACAGTAAAAACTATGTCACTAAAAAAAGGCTATTTTTCTAAATATAGGGGAGAAAATATTTGTTTATATATTTATACAGTAATAGATAAACCAAATAAAAATGTCACAAATTACTGTTAATAATGATTTCCTAAGTTAACTAAGAAAAAGTATACTTTGATGGGGATTCTAGCCCTTGTTCTTTGACTTTGGGTGTTTTTCTAATAAAACACTGAGAAGGCAGCTTTAAACTAAGCACCACTCCTTGAAGAGTATATCGGTGTAATATGTCTTTTGTTAAGTGGTAAGCAACAAAGTTAAATGGATTAAGGGTTATGTTGGCGGCCTGGATTAATTGTCTGTTGAATGTAAGGACACTCTTAAAGGGGGAAAGGATAAGAGGGGTTGGTGTGGTGACTAGCATAGCTACAGTAGTGCATCTCTGATGAGGTGATAATACAAGGTACTACTTGGAAGAGAGATTTGCAAAACCTCAAGATGTTTATCTGAATCTTAAATAAGTTGTGACTCTAAGTCTGTGAATGTTGATGTGTTTGTATTGCATACACATTTAAAGACATAAGTGATACATTACAGATTCAGTGACAAATTTTAGGACATACATATTCTAGCAAGAAAATTAGAACAATAATACAATATATAGAGGCCATATTTAAGATTATTCTTGATGATGAAAATGTACCTATACATGTAAAGTGTTGTTGTGAGTACACTTAACAATTTCCATTGTGCAAGTGCACTTTAATTTGCCAAAGTAGGCCTAAATTTCCGTTGATAATTTTCAGGTATTTATGGTTTCTAGATCCCTGTGTAAAAGCAGACATCTTCTTTGACTGTCAGAACAGTGTAATGGGCCATCAGCAGTCGCAAGAGAGAGTTTCCTGGGAAAGTTCATTCGAAATTTTTATTTTTTGAATGTGATTATTATTAATAATAAAGGAAATGTTAAATGTTTTAGGAAATAAAAAAATAATTCGTGACAATACTAATAATTAGCAAAATAGACAAGTAAAAATAAAACTTTTTAGAGTTGGGAATAAAATGACTTCGATTAATAAGCTTTGGAGTGAAACGCTTGTCACAAACATCAAATTTAGAGATTTTTGACCACTATTAATAGAAGGATGAAGATCAAGCCTACACTTAGTATCGAAACCTATGACACAAAAATTACATTTGCAGGCTCTGTGTACACAATAGGCGTGTTTTCCTGATTGACCTGGTATCAATATTTACAACAAGAGTGTTTTCGTGTACTTGGTATCGTGGCTGGTTACGAGTATTTATGACCGAAACAATACCAAACCTTCATTTAGTAACACTTTCCTTGACCAAGCCACCTAAAGAACATGAAAATCTAACAAGATAATAAATAAATAGGGCTAAATTAAAGTTGGCTTAGCCATTACATAAGACTACTATCACAAAAATCACTGATTATTTATAATAGGTATATGTCTAGCCACTGTGTGCCTCCTCAATAGAACCATGTGTGAAATTGTGAGAATTGGAATCTGCTACAATCTTCAGGAATTAGACGACTACCTAGACGGCACAAACATCAATTAGGACTACTAGGGAGGATCAACACAAGGTGGTGTGGCGCTTGATATTTTCTTTGCTCATAATGTTAAACTGGTCATAACCTCACTCCCTACCCCATCCCTAACTCATTTTATTTTTTCTTCTGATCTGAGTAGATCTCGGTGCATTCCCAAACTACGGTA